>SCDY01000335.1:99159-167650 GCA_004143825.1 Drosophila micromelanica
ACGTAGCATTAATCTAGACACCGAACCATGAACAAAAAGACCATCCTCATCAAAATCGGTTGAGATTTGGCAAAGTTACGACTGGAGAAACTTGAGACCTATCCTTAAATGGGAGCACTAGGGTATACATATGTACATATATTCGAAAAATTTTTACATGAATTTGGACCAAAAATTTTATTTTTACACTGAAATGTAGAATTCATCTAGACACTGAACCATGAACTAAAAGACCGTCCTCATCAAAATCGGTTGAGTTTTCGCAAAGTTACGAATTGTGCAGCTGAAGTTGGAGGGCGCGGGTTCGAATCCCTCGTGGGAAAGTGTACAAATATATATATTCTTTTTTTAATCACTAATTATTATTAATATTTTTCATTTTTCTGACAAAAGCAGAATTTTTTAGCGTTTCCTTTAAATGTTTTTATGATGGTTAAGATATATTATATTAATCGTGAAATTAAATGGGATTGTGGTGCCGTCGATAAGAGTTTCGGCACTGATGCTGTGTGTCCCAGGTGCAATGCCCGGGGTGGCAGATTTCATTTTTCGTCGGTAATTGTCAATTACACTTTTTTTTTTTAATTTTTAACCACCTCAATACTCATGAAGTGCCAAGAGTTTGTGTGTATGTGTTAAATGCTGGGTTCAGGGTATCTCATAGTCGGAAGGTCCCGACTAGAGAAATCTTACTTGTTTCTTTTAAGTTTTATATTTTTTCGTCTTAATTGTTTTAAATTATTTTTTAAAAATTAATCTATATGCTGTTTTTAATTATTTTACGTAGGCAACACGGCAATTTCATCGAACAAAAACATTGTGTTCCAGGCGCTGCCGAAAGCGGCTCCGAAAATACTCAGTACCATGGCCGGGCAGGCCAAGCCGCTGGCCACCGCGAATCTCTCGCCGCAGCAGCAGCGCATCGTGCTGCAGAGCTTCAAGCAGCCGGCGGCGACAGCAGCTGCTGCCTCGCAGACGACGACGCGGATAATACGCACGACTCCCGTGACGACGACGGCTTCCGGTGGCACGCCAATAGCCACACAGGGTGGTCAGATACTGACGCTGGAGGGTCTGCTGCAGAAACAGAATCCCGGCAAGCTTTTATCAGCCGGCAGCAATATTATACAGCTGGGCACATCCACGGCCAGTGGCAATGTCATTTCGTTGTCGCCCAGCGGCCAGGTGCAGGCCCAGCAGCAACAGCAACAGCAGACACAGCAGTTAACCACAGCCAAGCAGCTGCCGGCGACGGCGCGCATTGTGACCGCCGGACATGGGACGATGGTGCCGAAAATCATTGGCAAGACAACGGTTGTGCCCGGCAAGCCGCTGCTCTTGCACGCCAAGGCCCTTAAGCTGGGTGGCAATGCGGTGGTGAGCACGCAAACCGCCACGGCCACAACACTGACCAGCAGTGCCATCAAAACGGCCCAGAATATTGTGATTGGCGGACAGACGGTTAAGCTGCAAGGAGCGGTAAGATTGAAGCCGATTGAAAGCACCTCGACTATGATAATAAAATATGCCTACACCTATTGCAGACCATTCCAGCGCGCAATGCGGCGGGTGCACCGATGCAGACGGTCATCATGGGCAATCAATTGCTGCGGCTGGCCACCAGCAGCAGCAGCAACAGCGCCACCACAACCACCACCAATAACAGCCTTCCCAGCACTTCCAGCGGCATTGCGAGCGCGCCAAAAACGCTGCTAATTGGCGCCGGTGCGGCGCAAACGCTGCGACTGGGCAAGAATGTGCTGCTCGCCAACAGCAGTGGCAGCAGCAATGTGAGCACCACAACGACGGTGGCAACAACCAACGCAACGCCCGCCAATAATCTTGTATTTGCCGTTCAGAACAATGGCGGACAATTGTTCTTCACGCCCGGCCTGCAAGGCGTCAATCTGAAGCCGTTGTCCAGCATGAAAGTGATACCGATGTCAGCGGCCGCAACCGCCGTCAGCGGCAGCGGTGGCATCAAATTGAGCAACGTATCTGCGGCAACCGTTGATGCGGTGGCTGGCAAAGCATTAAGCACCAAACTGTTGCCCACCGCTGTATTGAAAACGGCCGGCGGAGGGCATGGCAACTAAGTGGAGGACGATTACGAAAGGCAGAGGCTTGATAACCACGTTGTTGGATTCAACTTTTATCATTTATACACACATATATATATATACATATATATGTATTGTAGTTTACATATGTAATTTACGTTTTTCGTTTTAAGCAAAAAGTTTAACACAAGTTTTGCTTCGTATAATTATATTAGAATTGAGGAATTGGGTAATGCGCAGCTTAATTAAATCTGTTAAAAATATGTAATTAAAAAAGAAGAAAGAAAAAAAGCACATACCTGTACGATACAGGTCAGACGGACAGACATGCCCTTAAATAAAAAGTTCAATGAATCGAATACAGTGCCCGAGCAGCGTTTGTAATCAGTAACATACTATTCTTGCCCACTGTATCGCATCAACGATGCAGCTACAATATAAAATTAATGGCTAACAATGTTTTTATACAAAGAATTAGGAATAACTGATAGATGAAGTTGTGGATGACAAAACAATGACAATTATTTTATAGTCTAGTGTGTGCGTGTGTGTGATTGTTATCCAGTTATGGCTGTTTTGAATAGCTTTGCGAACACCGTTTATCCATCATCAGAATGGCGCCTTAGTGTGCAGCTTAAGATGTCGATTAAGTTTGATTTTCAAATCAAATGTTTTGCCACAAATATTACACTCGCAAATGGATTTGTTGTGCCGCTGATTGCTGCCGGAATGTTGGCTAGTATCTGCCGTATCCTGAGTCGTTAAGATCTCGTTAATAGGCGATGCTTCAACTGTTTCAGCTTGGCCGGTTAGTATGGACGCATCAATTGCTTGCAGCTGCGCCGGCTCGTCTGGCAATTTAGCCTGCGTTCTGTGCATTGTCAGCACATGTGTTTGGAGATCTTCGGCCTCGTCAAAGGTGTATTCGCAAAAGGCGCACTGTATAAAGACTGGCGGCGTTGTGACTGACCTCTCTATCGTTGATTCCAACTTACGTGCCAATTCTTCCTCGCGCTCTGCAATAAATCAAATGTGTAATGACAAAAGACTGTAAAATATTAAATATGATCAGCACTTACCCTGAATATGACGATTAAGATGTGCTTGCAGCTGTCTGTGCTTCATTTCTGTTAAATGGAAGATCAATTAAATTTTTGTATGTATTTAATCGTATTAGACAACATACTTTTGCCACAAAATTCACATTTTGATCGTGTATGCACAGCGAGCTTGTGCTCCTTTAGCGTATCTTTCGAGTTGCAGAAGAAGCCGCAGATGGGACATTTCAGATGCTTTTGCAGTTTGTGCCATTTCATGTGAAATCTGAGACGGGATTCATGTGCGTTGGTAAACTTCTTGCCACATATATGACACTCGCAATCCTTGAGCATGTGTATGCGAGCCATATGCTCGTTGTGCTGCGTCTGCGTGACGGAAGCATGTCCACATAGCTTGCAGTAGACGCCGGGCTCCTCGATTGGGGCCGGCAGCATGGTTACCGCGCTTTCGCCGTCCTCGTCATCTTCGTATGTGAATTTAATGATCTCGTCGTCGATATCTTCTTCTGCGTTCACTTGAGTCGACGGCTCAAAGAGCGTGGAGCTGAAGCCATTGGCAGCAGCCAGCACGTCGGGCTTGACTTGGGCAAAAGTGGCCTCCTCATGTAGATCACTTACTATTGGCACTGATGGTGATGGTTCATATTGCTCTTTTTCTTGGGGCACACGAGCCGTATGCTCTTCTTTGATAGGCACATGTGGTATATCAAGTGGGGCACAGACGCGCCTGCTGCCATCCTCTTCGCTGCCCTCCTCCTCTTCGTCTGTATCCAGGTAAATGAAGCCACAAAATTTCTCCTCATCATTCTGCGGCTCTATTTCCTTCTTGATCACGATCCCATTGTGCATGCGCTTGTAATCGAGCTCATTAAATTGATCTTGCGTCTCCAGACAGTTGCGCTTAAACCTCAGCACCTTTTGGAACTCACCAATGCACGAAATGCACATATATTGAGGCCGCCCATCGTTCATATCCACCTGCAGTTTCGGTAATTTATTAAAATCGTTACACAACCAACAATGATACATGTACCTCGAGATTCCAGGCGTTCATTTGTTGCACGATTTCCTGCATGTTGCCATTGCAATTTTCGCCGGCACCACTTTGTTTAAATATCGGCTGGATCACTTCATGGCTGGAGATGAAATAAATGCCACATGTGCGACAGGGCTCGACGGTATCATCGTCATTGAAAGGATTCAGATCTGTGCATTCCATGCCGTTTCAGTTATTTTGTTTTGCATACAACTAAATCATTAATCGGAATATAGGAAAACTGGGAGAGTAAATGCAAAACGCTTTATTTTTTGTGTATAGTATGACAGCATGTTGTATGCTTTAAAATATCTCAAAAGTCAACAAAAATACCAGAAATTTCCAAATACCGGTAGCTTAAACATATTTAAATTTTTTTTACAAATGGAAAAATATATAATTTATTTATTGATTTTCCTAAACATAATATATACAAGTTTGTTAAAAACATAATTCACTTATGTACATTAATTGGTATTTATTATTAAAATATCGCACACAGCTATCGTTAAAGTCAAATTTGCGCAATTTTGAGTAGCATGAAGTTGGCAGTGCAAGTAACTTATATGTGCTTCCAGCCCTAGTGCATATGCACAAAAAGAAAATAAATAGGAATCATCACGCAGTTAAAAATTTGGGTTGTTTAAGCAAAACAAAACCGTTTTCAAGCCATTGAGCGACCCTATAATGAATTTAACGGAGCAGAATCCGTACGGCAATGGCCTGCTGTATGCAGGCTTCAACCAGGACCAGGGTACGTATACATATACATTGTGTGTTGTGTTTACACATATATTCGCGAACACGAAGTTTCAACGTGCAATAAACATACTATATATACAATATTTGTGCTGATATACTAACCAAATTGCGTCGCAGGATGTTTTGCGTGTGCCACAGACACCGGATTTCGGGTGTACAACTGCGACCCGCTCAAGGAAAAGGAACGCCAATACTTTCCTGAGGGTAAGTGAATATGTAGCTCTGAACAGTCAGGCTGCACACACGTAAATTTCCGATAAGAATAATAGATAATTCGTGATTGGTTGTTTTTATGTTAATTAATTTGCTGTGAAATGTTGTTGGATAAATTATAAAAGTATTTATTTTTTCGATTGTTCTTTTTAATTCAGTTAAAATTTTTATCGAAAATAAGCTATTTCAATATGTAAACATATACCGGTTCGAACATAAATTCGATTCGACGTATTTTTATTTAATTGAAATGCCTTATTTGCAATACAACCATAGTTTCTCTGAACATGAATCTACTGAGCGATTTTCCCACGATTTACTAACAATACTTTAACAATGCATAGGTGGTCTCAGCCATGTGGAAATGCTGTTTCGCTGCAATTATCTGGCGCTTGTTGGTGGCGGCATTCGACCCCTGTATCCGCCCAATAAAGTGATTGTCTGGGATGATCTCAAGAAATCACCGGCCATTTCATTGGACTTCAATCAGCCAGTGCGCGCTGTACGCCTGAGACGGGATCGGATTGTCGTTGTGCTTGAGGGCGTCATCAAAGTGTACACATTCACACAGCAGCCACAGCAGCTGCATGTGTTCGAGACGAGCGCTAATCCGAATGGCCTGTGCGTCCTGTGTCCACACAGCAATAAAAGTCTACTGGCATTCCCGGGCCGGCGCACCGGTCACGTACAAATCGTTGATCTTGCCAACACGGAGCGTGCCCCGCTGGAGGTGATTGCCCACGAGGCGGCCATCAGTTGCATTGCATTAAACTTGCAGGGCACTCGTTTGGCCACCGCCGGCGAGAAGGGCACACTTATACGCATTTTCGATACGGATAATGGCAAAAAGGTGTCCGAGTTGCGACGCGGCAGCAATCATGCGAATATATTTTGCATTAATTTCAATCATCAGTCCACTATGATTGTTGTGGCGTCCGATCATGGGACCATACATGTCTTCAATTTGGAGGATAACAAGCCGCGCGAATCGTCGCTTCCGATTATACCCAAGTATTTCTCAAGTCAATGGAGCTTCGTTAAATTCTCCATACCGCAAGGACCTCGGTGTATTTGTGCCTTTGGCGCCGATTCCAATTCGGTTGTGGGTAAGTCTTTTAAGCCAACACACAAATTTTGTAATCGACTGTGATTATCCTTCTTTTTTTTTAGCCATTTGCGCGGATGGTCACTACTATAAATTCCTGTTTAATAATAAGGGTGAATGTAGTCGGGACGTTTGCACGCAGTTTCTGGAGCTCCAGGATGACGAAACTTAAAGTGAAACAAATACTGTGTGGCGCCTATATAAGCATATTAATATCTACATATATATAAAACAAAAAACGTGTTATACAATACTATAATTAAGCATGCTTTAAACTTACGTTACAAGTCGAAGTTCACATAAAAATGTAGTTAACAATTTTAAACGGTATTCGAATTCTATGCTACACAAGACTCTTTCAGCCGGGTCCACTAATTTCTTTAATAATGATTGTGTCGAATCGCATATTGATTTATGAACAGTTTATAAACCCTTCAAAATTTCAAATCCTCAATAGTAATGGAGTAATGGAGCCCACCAAGATGCATATTCTCTCAGCTCTAATATTCGCCCTGATTATTTTAAATATATGCTAAACCATCATGACAAAACGTAATCTATAAGACCAAAGTGTCCTTTTACAAGAAGCGCGGGAAATTGCGAGATTTACAAAACTAGAAGATTATGGCCGGCGAGCGTTAAACTTCTTGTAAGGATTTAATTCTCTTTAACAGTGTACAATTGAGATCCTGGCTTAATTTTGTAATTATACAAACAGGTGACATAACCATCGATAGGGCCTTTATCAGAATATCTGCGCACCAACATACCGCAACCCACTTTAGTAGCCTTCTGATACACCATGTTCGCGAATCTTTGATTTTCAACCGAAATGTTCTCTGGAAAGTTGGTTACATAGGAAGCAGGAAATAATTTATATTGCTGTGCCCATTTGTCGTTAATCAGATGCGTTAAAACATCGCGATCTGCTAGCACTCCATAACGACCCACGTCTGAGTTTCTGGCCACATTTAAGAAACGTGGCGTGTTCACACATTGACTGGCCTTATCGTCGTTGCAAAAGTTTGTGACGCGCATCGCCAAAACGGACAGTTCCTCGTCCCATATCAGTTGGGGTATCCTTTTGGCAGCAGGCAATTCATCCAATTTGCGGTGCAAACGGGTTCGCAAATTGTTATGGATTGACAATATATAATACTTCATAATCTCCATGTTAACACCTCTGCGTGGTTTGAAACATTCGGGACCCCACTTACATAAAATAATTGAGATTTTAATATACTTAACGTGTTCAGCTGTAGCAGATGGGGACTTACAAACGGGTTGCCACAGGCAATGTGACGTACACCATATGGACAGAGTCCTCGGCGACAATAGTCCTCCAGTTTGGCGGGTATCTCCAATATCCCGCGCTTCTTGTAAAAGGACACTTTGGTCTTATAGATTACATTTTCCCACGCTGGTTTAGCATCTATTAAAATTATCTGGGCGAATGTTAGAGCTGAGAGAATATGCATCTTGGTGAACTCTATTACTTTTTCTACTGAGGATTTGAGGTTTTGAAGGGTTTATAAACTATTCATAAATAAATATGCGATTCGATCCATGTTCCAGTGATTAAAATTCGCAAACCGTTTAAAATTGCCTGTAACCGTCTAATTAAATGAGACAAGTGAACGTAGAACTAAATACTTTATTGCTTACAAATATCACTGGACTGTCGGAAAACCTAACAGAATAGGATCTATCGAGGTTAAAGATGTGTCGTGTTGCTGCTCTCCTCAAAGGCGAGATTGGTGGCGCCGCCGTGCGACGTCTGTGGCACAAAGTCGCTCTGCTGCAGATGGATGATCTTTGCCTGCTGCTGCGAGCTGATCGGCACGTGAAGATTATGTAGATTGTCTAGCTGCATGGTGTTCGTTTGTGGCATCGATAGATTTGGTTGCTTTTCGGCCATCCGCGGTGGCGGCTGCTTGCGCAGCAGATTTGTGTCCGATTTCTTCGAGAAGTGCGCCTCAATTTCCTGTAACCGAGAGAAACGAGCAAATGTTACGCAACAATCATGGAATCGATTTGATGCGGCGGATTGACTTACGGCCAGGGTGCGTCCCTCGGTCTCGGGCAGTGTGAAATAGAGAACGATGGCGCCAAAGAAAGCAACGGTCGCATAGAAGGCAAATGTTCCGGGCAACGTCAATGCACTGAGCATGACCAGAAACAGTTTGTTGGCCAAGAAGCCGAAGACGTAGCCCACGCCGCCGGCAAAGCCAGAGGCGCTGTTGCGAATATCGGCGGGAAAGACCTCGCCAATGAGCACCCAGGGTATCATTCGTATGCCCAGATGCGAGAAGAAGGCGGACATTAGCAGCAGAATGAGCGGCACCCACACCAGATAGTTGCTCTCCTGTTTGGGCACCGTCAGCAGCAGATCCTCCGCAATGGTTGGCTTCGATGGCGACGTAGTGGAGACCGTTGCAAGCGGAGCCTCGGGTTGTGGTAGCAGCGTTGTGGTCTCAAATTCCTGCATCTGCCCGGGAACCAAGGTGGTGTCCAGATCACGTTTGCTACGATTCCACAGCTCCATGGTTGTATCGAACGTGGCCATCGTGGTCGTCTCCAGCTCCAGCTCTAGCTCCGGCAACAATGTTGTTACTTGCTGCTGTTGCAGCTTCTCGTCCTGCCACTGATCCGCAAATATTTTCGAAATGTTGGCCTGCGAGATGATGCTTTCTTTGGGCACAATCGCCGACGCGTTGACCACCACGTTGTTTACCGCAAATCCGGGCACATCGCTGAGGAAGTACGCGTAGGTCGCTGTGCCAAAGAAGCACAGGCCGGTGCCCACTGTGGAAACGAGCACCAGCGGCCGCTTGCCCGTAAAGTGTATGAGGATAACGCCCAGTATGGTGGACAGCATCTCGGCCACGCCCAGTAATATCGTGGCATGGTATTTGTTCATGGGTGCTTTAAGCGTATGAAAGATCTGGACGGCATACGTTTGGAGCGGCGTCTTGCCGGAGAAATGGCCGGTAAAGAAGGTGAACGAGACGAGCAGGAAGGGCGCCAGGAAGGTTCTCTTGCGCCACATGCGCAGCCGCATTTTTAGCGTGCGACGCTGGCCTGGAACGACACCATCGGCAGCATCTTCGATGCTCTTCTTGGTGATCAGCTCATCGTACAGCTGATTGAACTCCGCTTCGACCATGTGCTCGGGCACCCAGCCGCGCAGCCATTGCAGCGATTTGACCGCCTCGCGGAATCGCTGCTCCCGTATCAGCCAGATGGGACTCTCTGGCACAAAGCAGAGCATCACAATGGTTAACACCGGAAAGGCTGAACTCACCGCGGCCACGCTTCGCCAGTCCATCAGGGAGCCGAGTATGAACTGCACAAAAACGCCAGTGATGACACAGGTGGTGCCCAGTGCCGACAAAATGCCGCGATATTTGGGCTCCGTTATCTCGGCCACATATGTCAGCACCTGCAAAAGGTGAGAATCATTTAGTATGTTGACATTAACTACTCGTTGCATATGTGGCCTTTCAAGGCGACCTTCGTAACACTTTGCCATAAGCGAATACATATCTGTATACATAAGTATGTACTATGTAAACATTGCCATTAACAGCCTCTTAAAAAGCTTTCAATTGTGATTTGAAGTGCCTGAGAATGATGGCTGCTTTTTAAATTGTGCATCTTGACAGCAACAAGTGTGACCAGGCTTGATTTGATAAAGCAAAGTTTGAGATTATTTTTAGGATAAATACAAGCAATCAGCACAGATAATCAAATAAGAACATATTAATGCGGTAATTTATTGTTATTAGTTTACCTATGAATTAGCTGTGTGTGAAGAACAAAAACACACTTGTCAGCTGTAAAATGCTTGTGCAAGAATTTAAATCGCAATTGCAAGATCAGTTTTTGAAGTCCAAAATAATGACCAAAAAGAGATAAAACTAAGAGGTAATTAAAAAAAAGAAATGTAATTTAAATACTTTATATACGAAAATAATCGAGAGTAAACTTAAAAATCTAGTCATTTTCGTCAAAGTTATGGAAGTTTGAAACATGGGATTTACAGATCTGAAAGCTTGGCATGTCAAATCTTTATCAATTTTGGACAACGATTGAAAATGCAAGCTCGTAATTCCAAATTTTTTCAATATTAATAATTAGTATACGATACTTCCAAAAAAAAGTTTAAAAAATATCATATTTATTAATGCATAAATTTTAAATGTAGAATCAATCTAAAGTAGAAACCATGAAAAAAATTCATGATAATCAATACATTTTTGTCAAAGTTATAAAAGATTGAAATATGGGAGCTATGGATCCGAGAGATTCACATGTAAGAAAATATTCGAAACCGTTTACGTAGAAATGAATAATTATTTAATAATGTCTGGTTAAATAATAAATGTGCAAATCGGGCACATTACTTATATTCTTTTGTTTTAACAAGGTCATGCCAATACAACTTGGCTACAGATTAATGCAATTAGCTGGTTAGTTGGTTAGTTGCAGTGCAATTGGAAGAATCGTGATCTTACTTACCGGTGCTTCCATCAAGCCGCCGCCGAGACCAGCCAAGCATAAAGCTGCATACAGATGCTCCGTGCGCGTGGCGAAGTGAAACATTAGCCAGGCCGCCAGTATGGGCAGGTTGACAAACTGAAAGCGCAATCGGATACAGATGCAGATACGTTAACAGACACCAATACAATATACACATGCAGCACACAAATGCAAAAACCAAATAGCAAGAGATCACGCGGTTGGGAGCATCAGCATAATTGCACAATAGCATCGCGCGGTTCATTTCAATTTCCAGTTTAGTGTGTCAATGTTTCTCTGTGTCGTCGGTGACACACATATGCATATATATATATATATATATATATATATATATATATATATATATATCTCAATCGTTGAGCATACGCACCTGCATAGCTCTCCGCTTGCCCAGCGGTTGGGTTAACAGGCCCGAGAAGAGGCAACCCAGCGGCACACAAATCAAATTAATAGAACCTGAAACAAATGCAAATTAAACGGCATACGCACTTGCATCTCTTTTATGCGTACTTACTGAACCACGATATTTCATCTTTGTTTAGCACTATATCGCCGTCGTGCCCCTCGCTGCGACCTTCGCCACCCTGTATGGCTGGTATTACAATTGTGGGGAATCCCAGGGTCATGCCATAGCCTACAAAGGAATGGCAATTTGCAATTTGCAGAATTTACTATATTAATAACATGCATGAATGATAAGAATTATCTAAAGCCAGAGAATGAAGTCTTTATATTTGTGAATCATTTCAAATTTAAAAAAGATTTAAATGGCAATAAAAGTTTGCAACAAAATTGATTTTCTAAGCAATTTTTTCGCAAATAATATTTAAGCTCACACAGAGCATCAGCAGACAGGCGAACGGAAAATTTTAATAATTTGCTAGTGAAAATTTATTTAATCAAGACGAATTTCCCATTGTTAGCTTAATTTGTACGTAAATTGATAAAGTCTAACGAAATTCTCAAGCTTCATTCCCCGCGTATACTTAATTTTTCATTAAATATGTGCATAAAATTTAAAATCCGAGTATTACAAGTTATTTACCGAATAGCAATATGTTCTTAATACTAACAGCTAGAAACTGTGGCAGGGCCCGTCGAAAGTTGCTTACTTCCACATCGTTTACACCGGAAATGCGTCGATTGTTGTTACCATTTTGCATGAATAGAGGACGATCGTTTAGTGCACTATTAACGACAGTAATACACAAAACAAGTTTTTAAATATAAGCATTGGCTAGTAAGTTTTTATATTTGTAATACTGAAAAGTGTTGTTGTTTTGTTTATTTATTTATTTTACCCATTCTTTTCAGCTGAAACTGCTGCTTTGCCATTGATCATTGTGGCGTTTACTTGATTTATTTAATGGTATTTATTTAGAGTTTTTATTTTGCTTTGGTCATGAGTTTCACAGCTGCCGATTATTTAAGTGTTTTGCATAGCTATCAAAAAAATTCACATTAACTGAGAGCATTTAAGCTTTCGAAATGACGTTACAATAATGGCAACCATCTTAACGTTTCGAATATTTATTGCAGCCAACTTAATTCATTCGAATTAACGCGCCAAACCTACGCGTCAAACTTTAGGCTGCCAACTTGACAGCACTTTAAGTAGCCGCAGACGTCTATTGTGAATTGCCGAATTATCGAATTTCTCACTCGTACACAGTTAATTACTCAAAATTCAAAACGATGCGTCACCGCCATTGTACTTGTTCTTGTTGTTGTTGTATACTTTCTTTGACATAATTTTGATCTTGATTATTATGCGCCTGGGAACCTCGTATTTTTTTCTTACACAAATTGTTGTTACGTGTTAATATGTGCAAATTGTTTTAATTTCTTTTAACCATTTTTGTGGTTTGTGGGCGCTTCTTATTATTATTTGTCTCAATTAACTCATTAAAAAAGTTTATTGATTGAAGGAAACATTTGCAGCTGACACAAAGAGGAATAAAAAGTTGTTCATGCTACACTCTTGATAATTTAATGATTATGAGAAGTAATTAAATATGGAATTTATACAAAAAAAATCTCATCAGACACCGTTATATGTATGCAAGATTACAGGTTCAGTGTACTAAGGGCGACAAAGGCTAAGACAAAGATAAGAAACAAGCTTTTCCTGTCGGCGCAATATTGAGGCTGTTTACCTCTCCTGCTAAAGTATTAATTCATTTATGAAAGTGGCACCTCTTTTAAGCACACCTCGAAATCTTTCACGCACAAACCAGTTAAAAATTCTTGAGATGCTCATCTCTTTACAGCATTAATGGAGACCCCATTGAGTGGCTACCTTTCACCTATCTTGTAGTGAGTATTTTGCATATTTAACCGCCGGCTAGAAATTCAACTGTTTACATTCTTCTAGCTGTTGTTAATTGTTTTTTTTTTAGCTATTTCTGGTACTCTGCGCCAGCTGGCACGCACTCAGGTGTCGAAGAAAAAACAAAAAGATAAAGTACATAGATATGCATAAATATAGTTGTTTTTTTATGTGTTTTCAAACGGGTTTGTGTGTGAAATTTGCATGATTTAACTAAGGAAACCTATTAGTAAGCAAAACAAAGCCAAAGTTCTTTAACTTGTATTAGCTTCAAAGGGAATATAGTATTCTATATATTTACGTATAATTTCTACTACTTTGCGCAAACACGTTTACACACACACCATTGTTATTATTTTTAGTGTTAATATTAGCCTTCGTTGTGGTAAACGACACCTGAGTTCAACTTCAGTTTAGCCACCAATTTGAGGGAATTGCCAACAAATTAACGATACATCTGCAGCCATATACAACAGCGATTGTTGCACAATCTGAATACCAATTGTAAATGCAAATGCCATAGGCCACAGTTAAAACCTTCGGGTCGCCTGTTTTAGCCAAGGTCTTTAAGTGTTGATTAAATGAACCTTTGCATGATTATTAACTAGTTTCCAATATGCGATTTCCAATTTGTGCAACAGTTTTCACAGGTTAATTTCACTTAATGTGCCGTTACATTAACTATTTAACGCTATATTGGATTTATTTGTTTTTATTTTATTTGATTTTATTTATTTTGTGCGAATACGGTTTAGGCCAACATCATTGCACGTTGCGCGGTCAAAGCCAACTGAAAACGGAAGCCTAAAGCCAAACGAGTCCGAAGCTCAGCTTGTCACTTACAGCAATAACAATAAAACGACAACAACAACAACAACAAAACAAACACACATGTTTGCTGCAAACGCAGCTTACAAAGCAAAGCCTGCTGCTCCGCTCGCTCTCGACGCTCGCCTTTGCTGACGCCGACGTTGCGTCGCTGCCGGCAGCGCTGCCTGCGTCGCATTGATTGTAAATTGCCCAACAAATGCACCAAACTTAACGCGAGAACTACGCTTTATTCGAATCGACCCATTCACACAAAATACTCACTAAGTGTTATGGCTAAATACGTAAAAAAAAGCGTATTATTAGATCGGTTCACGGTTCGATTTATGCATAAAACGAGATTTTTGCTCGAAAGAAAAAATAAACTTATTTCTATTATAGAATTTATTTGCGTCGTTTTTTTTATTTTTGTTTGTTTTTAAATTTTGAAAAATTTAAATTTTAAATCAATATATTATAACTTTTGAAAACAAATTTGATATATTTTTTAGATGTTGAAAAATTTGTTTAACCCAATATCAAATTTATTGTGTTCACTCAACTTATATACTCGTATATAAATAATTTATTTTAATTTTAGTCAAATTCATATATTCATATGGGGTGGATCCATTAATTAAAAAATTCAAATTAATTATTCTAATGATGGTAATTTAGTAAATGAGATGCCTAAAACTGATTCGAATTTTCGAAAAAATTTATTCAACATCATGAAATATGCATTTACACATAATGAAAACGTTGAGTGGTATTTACCGAGGTACTGTAAAAACTATTATAAAAAAAATAAAGTCCACTTTGTCTGCCAGTTTTACTCAATTCTGATTTAATTTAATTAAACTCCATTGCAAGTGATTATTATTTACATAAATACATTTTTAAATATATACATATCTATTCATATAAGTATGTACCACTGTGCTTTGAACCTTTAAAATGTTTTGCAGTTTGTTGTTTGTGCAACTATGAAACACTTATACATATATATTTGAGTGTATATAGGAATGGCGATATCTGAAAATCTACAGCAACAAAGGCAAAGGTGTGAAATGCCAATACGGTTCATTCTATATACCGGTGTAAGCAGCCAGAAACCGGTATCTAAACTTATCCTATTTATTCTTAGCATCAAAAATAAAATCAATCAGAGCTGTGCTTTCAGTACACATAACCGCATAAACAGTGCCTCAAAGCTTAAATGAACCAAAGCATAAGAAATCAAAGAGTTGACACTATTAAAGTAATTGTGTGCAGAATCCGAGAATATTACGTTATGTAAATGCTACAAGCCAAGCATCTTTTAAGGAACAACATTTCATAAATGATTGCTTCAAGCCTAAAAGACGCAACAGTTTTTATTTTTTATTTTTATTCGACAATTTGCGGTTTTTAACTGTTGCTTAATTCCTATTGGGTAACTTGCTTGAGTTTTGTCACAACAGTAATCGGGCATTGCGCTGTCGGTTACACCCGACTGAAACGTTACTTTGGTTTGACAACAAATGCAACTGTAATGAATACACCAGGTATTGCATTTTAAATTCAAACATAAGCCCAGAATTTTGCGTTAACATTTTCGTGATTTGGCTTTGCTCCGGTTCATTTAAGCTGTCAGCCACTGTTGATTGTTGTTGTTTGGCAAAACAGTGCAGCTTTGGCTGGCGACAACAGAGAAGCTACAAATACAGTATTGCTGTTAGGCTAGACAAGATTAAACGAGAATGTTCACATGAGCAAAAAATAAATAAATAAATAAATAAACGTCATTTGAAAATTTAAACGACGGTGAATGCGACAAATAAAAACCGGTTTTAAACTAAATTGGGAAATTAATTCAAAAGCTCACACACATTTTAAAATGGTGCGCTGTGAACCGTAACTGTAATTGGAATTAAAATTAAAATTGAAGAATGCCAGAATTCCACTTCTGGATTGTCATACAATCTATTTATTCTAGCAGTTATTAAGCAATTTGTTTAAAAACTATTAACATGTAAATTACCAGGTGTTAAAAAGTGAAATTTTTGTAAATATAGGTAATTATTTGATTTAACGCGTAGTCGTTGCAAATCTCGGTAAAAAGCCATATTAAAATACCTCATCAGTATCAAATTAGAAAATAGACTCAGCGTTTCGTTTCCAATAAGAATGCGGGAGACGAGTTTGTTGCAGGTGCTTTGTGAATTGTCGTGTCAAACACAGACACACACACACACACAGAGATTACACTTGCATTTCCGTTACAGCTTGTCGGTTCGTGTCAATTTCCGAACTCGCATGCAAACGAAGGTCATGGAAAACAACAACAACAACAACAGCATTGTAAACAATTGTACGAACAATTCGAGATAAACGCTTTTTGATGCGGCGCACACGTGATCGGTGGAGGTGATTTATGTTTGCATTACTTGCACAAGTTTCTGTCGGCGCTTTTTAATTGCACAACAACCCAACGAAAATTCAAAAAATTCTCTCACTTGGACAAACAACGGAAATGTGAAATTTAAATAATTTCAAGCAACAGTTGATTATATAACACACACACACACACCCACAGTTTGATTTTCCATTAAGTGCTTAATTGGCAGCAAAATAATTTTGGCATGTCATTTTGAGCTTATTGTGGATCCACCAACATAAATACTTATGCATATTTACATACATATGTATTTTTACGTACATCACGGGCAATTGTCGACTTATATTTCTGCGTAAGCGAGTCTCCGTCATTTTGAATAAAGGTGCGTCAATTTGAAAAACCTTAAGAATTTATCCATTCGCTTCTCTTGAACTCCTCCGGGCTACTGAAAGACAGTCTGCAAGATTTTTCTTTGCTTTGAATCGGTATGATATACAGGCAAAAATCGCATTAACGCGAACCAATAAAGTTTTTGTCTAATAAATTAGCTACAAACTGTTAATTGCTCAAGCTAATACGAACGCACATACATTTGCTTTGAAGAGGATGTGTGGTGACGTGGACCCTCATATATTCATATTAAATGGTCTCGAAATTCTTAATACATTTACAACAAAGATATTACCTATATATAAATTATTATTATACGATTTGACATCGATTTCTTTTTATATTTAGCGGCAATTGTTTGAGCACCCTGTGAGTAACAGTTCACAATAGTATTTACACTTTATTCCCAAAGTGTGCACACACTTAACTTTGGCGCCAACAGCAACAGTTCACAGTAGTATTTATTTTCAATGTATGCACACACTTATCTGATTGGAAATGTAGATCTTCATAGTGTGCATACACTGAGCAAATGGTAACACGATTCTTACCGCGTTTTTTACCCGAAATCCGTGAACGGTTAAACGCATTTAGTCAATTGAGATACAGAACCGCAATGAGTACTGCCAATGGAGAACCGACGCCCGCAAAGCGGCCCACGCCCCCAACGATAGGCACCCACAATGGCACGTTCCACTGTGACGAAGTGGTTGCCTGTTTCATGCTCAAGCAATTGCCGGAATATGAAAATGCCGAAATCTTTCGCAGCCGCGACGATAAAGCATTGCGCGAGAAGTGTGACATAATTGTGGATGTGGGCGGCGAGTTTGATCATGACCAGAAATGGTACGACCATCATCAGCTGTCCTTCAAGGAGACGTTCAGCACGTTGCGCCCCGAACTGGGCCAGGATTACGACATAAGGCAAGCGGAAACTTGTGGTTAGCTATAACTATTATCTAAACTATATCGATCCCTAACTATTTGCAGACTGAGCAGCGCCGGGCTGATTTACTGCTTTTACGGCGAGCGTGTCATACAAAGTATTCTACAACGTGAACGAAATATTCAGTTGTCTGCGTCAAATCTGAAACTGGCCTTTCTGCAAATCTATCGCAATTTTATAAGGGAATTGGATGCGATCGACAATGGTGTGCCCATGTTTGAGGGCGGCGAGCCACGTTATAAGATAACGACGCATCTGTCGGCGCGCATTGGCAAGCTGAATCCGTCGTGGCAGGATGAGAGTACGGATGGCGAGGAACGCTTTCACACGGCGATGGCGACAGCGGGCAAGGAGCTGGTCGAGAATGTCCTGGAAGTTGCCTGCTCTTGGATAGCGGCACGTGATCATGTGCGTCTGGCCCTGGAGCAAGCGAAATCGGTGCATCCCAGCGGTGAGATACTCGTGTTGGAAAAATTCTGTCCATGGAAGGTCCATTTGGCTGACCTGGAGCAGGAATACAATGTGGTTGGTGTGCCCAAAGTGGTTGTCTTCAATGAGAGTCCAAGCAGCTGGCGCGTTGCAGGCGTGCCTGTTACGCCAAGCAGCTTCCTTGGACGCAAGTTCCTACCGACCCCATGGCGTGGCCTACGCGACCAAGAACTCTGCGAAAAGGCTGGCATCAAAGATCTTGTCTTTGTGCATCACACCGGTTTTATTGGTGGAGCCAAAACAAAGGAAGCCGCACTTGCACTGGCCATCAAGAGCATAGAATTCGCCGAGGAATAAGCTGCTTTAGAGAATGTACAATAAATTAAGTCCCTTTGGAACCCAACAAATTTTATTTGTGTTTCTTGATGTTGTGTTAAGAGTTTTACAAAAAAATGCCTAATCCATGCGCGTTTTCAATGAGCGCTCCGTAATCTTGTCCTTTTCGATAATATAGACGGTAGCGCCCCAGCCGCTCATTGCATCTCGATCAAAGGCATTCATCATCGACTGGGCAATGACTTCGAACAGTTGATCCGGCTCCAAGTCCGGCCGCCACAGCGTCTCGCACATGCCATACAATTGTTCGGCACAGGTGCCAGCAACGACAAAGTCATCGGGCTCATTGGGGCAGCCAATTAGGTCCATGTTGCAGATGAAGGGTTTCAAGGTCTTTGGATCCAGGCCCGCCACCACCGGCTCTATGAAGTATGGTCCGAAGCGATGCTCGTACAGAAAACTGGACAACATGGCCGAAAAGGGTTTGGGTGCCATTTCACGGTTCTCCTTTGTCTCGTATATATTTTTACGGAACATGAGACGATCCCGCACAGTCAGTATGTCCGTCTGTAGTCCGGTCAGACCCAGGAACATGCGCGGGGCGATGTGGAACACCTTCTTGAAGTCTGTGGAAATGGTTTGTGCCTGCACGCCAAAGCGGTGATCTGTGGCAATGGCCACGCAATCCTTGCCCCGCATGGCAACCACGCAACCACCGTTATAGGCCAAAATAGACATTTTACTTAGCTTTTAATCTTCAATAAATATCAGCGTAAATAAAACTTGCAAAATGCTAAACGCCGCTTCGAAGATGACTTTTTGTTTCTGCTTCAATGGTCAGCGCTGCCGGACTGTTTTTCAAACAAATGTACTAAATTTAACTGCAAATTTATGGCCGTACTTTTTAATGTGGCACTGTTATCGAAATGACGTACATAACTGAAATATGTAACAAAAATAAAGGGGATTCCTTCAATTGTGTTTGATTCCAATGTAACCAATAGTAAGTGTAGAGCATTAGCAAAAGAGTGAAAGGTATATCATTAACAATTAATTTCGCATTGATGTTGGATAATTATCAACATTATAAAATACAGATGATTTTTTATCGATCCTTTTTACTAAAACAAGCAGAATAAAATTGATATCACTTTCATGGACATTCAAAAATTACTAACAATCAGAATATAATTGAAATATTTTTCATGAAAATAAAAACACGAATGAGAATTGAATAAAATTGGCATGTGTTTGTTTGTCATTGCCAGATTACTTGGAGGTGCCAATTTGTGTTATCATCGATAGACACTAAAATCGACGGCTGTTATAACAATCGAGTAGCAATATCAGACAGCAGCATGATGTCTTAAAATTTTATTAAATTTTACATTAAAAACAACACTAAATGTTTGAATTGGTCACTGTTGTGCACACGTTGTTCACATTGCTCGCGCCCCGTTCTACTTGAACCGCATTACGACCAAAAATAACAAAACAACAATAACAATCAGCGCAAAGCCGATAGGTAAGCCGACTGCAGCTTGCACAACAAAAACAACAAGAAGAAATTGGTGAAAAATTGCAAGTGCAGCAGCAACAAACATCATAAATACACACACACACACAGCCAAAAAATGGCCGAGGCAATGGTGGTGGAAGAGCGCTCGACGGCGCCGAAACGGTTTTTCTGTCACATGTGCAATGTGGAGATCAACATTCCGAACACCGACTACACTTGCCCACTGTGCTCGAACGGTTTCGTCGAGGAGCTGCCGGCGAACGCGCCCGAATTGTCGGCATCCACCAGCAGCAGCGCCACCAATCACGACACGGACAATGCTGGCACTAGCTCGGGCTCCAGCGGCAGCGGCGGCGGCGGCGGCCTCATCAACGTTGAATCGCTGCGGAATGACATTGTATCGCTGCTCAGTATGCGGAATGTGCCCAATTTGGAAATAACAATTGAGCCGAATCGACGGCTCACCAGCGTCATGCACCTGGGTGGTGGCAACGCATCGGGCGGCCCGTCAACTGGTGCGCCCAATGTTGCCGGCGGTCGTGTGCGACCGGCCAATTTGGATCGCTTGGACAATGTGCTGTATGATTTTCTGCAGAGCTTGCCATTGGCTGGTGCAACGGCTGAGATTGTAACCGGACCCGGGGGTGGCGGCGGCGGTGGCATTGGTGTCGGCACCGGCAATTCGCATATGTTCTTTATGGGCAATCCGGGGGACTATGCGTGGGGTCGTGAGGGTCTCGACACGATCGTTACACAGATGCTCAATCAAATGGAGACATCGGGC
Organism: Drosophila micromelanica; assembly: GCA_004143825.1. Classification (NCBI taxonomy): domain Eukaryota; kingdom Metazoa; phylum Arthropoda; class Insecta; order Diptera; family Drosophilidae; genus Drosophila; species Drosophila micromelanica. The sequence continues at coordinate 119,856 of SCDY01000335.1, forward strand.
CCGCCGCCATTGTCCACGCAGCGCATCAACGAAATACCAAATGTAAAAATTAGCGCCGAGGAAGTGGAACGCAAAATGCAATGCTCCGTTTGCTGGGATGACTTTAAGCTCGACGAATCCGTGCGCAAGCTGCCATGCTCGCATCTGTATCACGAGAACTGTATTGTGCCATGGCTGAATCTGCACAGCACCTGTCCCATCTGCCGCAAATCGTTGGCCAACGATGATGACAACGACGACGCCGACGTTGACGAGGACTATGTCCTGCTCAACACTCTGGTCGATGAGAATGGCAGCGGTCGCGGCGGCGGCGGCGGTCCCAACAGCAGCAGTAACAGCTCCGGAAGAACCGTAACATCCACAAATCCATCTAGTCAAACGGCTGCCACACAGTCGGAGTCAACAGCAGCATCCGCGCCGCGCAACAACGTGTTCACCTTTGACGATGACAATATGTTTTTGGACTAATTCATGAAGCATGCACGAATCGGATTCGAATCGATTCTGATTGGGAATGTGGATGGTAAACCTGATATTCAAAATTCAAGGCCACGCAGCTCAAGCGTTATTTAGCACACAAAATCTAAACAGTTGCATATATTTATACAAATTTTCTTAACATAAAAAAATCACCCACATACGCTGGACTTTTGTTGTTGTTGAAAAGAGAAAAAAGTAAACAAGAAATGGGCTGGTTAACAATAGTTGCAAATTATATGCTGTTTTTAAAATTATTTTTTAAACATATTTTGGCCCATGCATAAACATTTGTAAACGTCGTAATGCGATAACCAATTTGTATATTATACAAATTATGTATAAATAACTTCAATTATATTTATTGTACTAACAAATCTGCATAGAAAACCATTTGTATTTGCGCTTTATTCTAAATACAACAGTTGTTCATATTTAAAAATCTACTGTAACTAGCAACTAGTTAAAAAAAAACTATATATATCAACTAAAGCCAATTGTGAAATTTATAAAAATCACAACTATTATTTAATAAAAACGATAAAGCAATTTCATTTCATTTGTTGCAGCTGCGCATAAAAGAGAATAAGAAAAATTAAAGCAAATCAAAACATAGATGTAACCAATCAGCTGCCAGCTGTCACCAGGGTGGCAACGCCATCTCTCAAGTTGCTTTTGTTGCTTATGCATGTGTTTGTTGTTGCCATACAAAGGCGCAACTTTTGAGCTAGGTAAATTGTTTATAACTGGCGCAAGAATGACATAGAGAACAGGAGTGGCTGCATAACATAACGGGACTAGAGCATGGCAACTGCAAGTAGCGAAATAGTTATACTCACAGAAGTGGTAGGATACACACAAAAAAAAAAACGGAAATTCACAAATAAATAACAATTAAACATGTGCAGGTGCGCGAGCAATATGTACGCTATCTGGAGCGCCAGTTGCAGGAAAATGTGTGCGTGTGGTCAGGCACGTCCAGGAATCACCACAAGCCCACGGCCTGGGCGTGCATTGCCCACTGCGTAAAGACATTGGAGACGCACGCTCTCAAAGCCTGCCAGGCTGCACAGCTATATCAGCGTGCCATGGTCAAGATGGTAACGTATATAACACCACAAGTCCAAAAAAACTGTAGCTATAGCTACCACCATCCGCAGATAGCTGCCGTGCGGCGTAACACTCAGGAATGCCGCCTGGCGGATGCGCTGTTCGACCAAATGCAGCGCCAGCAAATCATCGATCATGCAACATCGGCGAGTGGAAGTCCCGGCGCCGTGTATACCCCACAGCAGCAGCAGCAGCACCTTGTCGATAGGGCAACGCAAACGGAGGATGAGCATAACAGCCACAATTGTACAAGCTACACGCTGGGCCAGAAAATCGATTTGTTTCAGTCGCAACTGGCAGAACTTGAAGGTAAACAACAGCCGCCAACTGCAGTTGTCAATGGCGATGTGGCGCCAACAACGCCTGTGTCCAGCATGGACGATGAGGTAGCACTGGAGCTGGCCAAGATTTTTGACGACGAACCAACCGATCTTAGTGCTATATTTGGCATTGAAATTGAAACCATGGACGAACTAGAAGAAACAGTTGCCACAACCAGTGCAGTGGAGCCACTGGAGCTACTGGGATCGCCAGCCGATCCTGTTCCGCACAAGAAACAGTCTGCAGATCTGAAAAACAGCCTCTGGCCCTGCGAGTTGTACGCCCAACGGCGTCGCCTCACCGCCTGTTTGGTGCGTTTGCTGGACGAGGATTGGCGCTGCGAGGATGCGCTCAGATATAAATTCCATATGCTCTTTGGCGAGGACAGTGACGATGAGTTTGCCACGCACATATCTAGTCCCAGCATCGATTTAGTTGATGAGGTGCTATTGGCCAGCTGCATATTGCGCATTCGTCCCTGGATTGTGCGGCATTTGATGCGTCCACTCCAGGAGGGCCTAATTGCCAATCGTTTTCTCTTTAAGAAGCTGGCCAAAATGCTTGCCAACGACATTGTGCTGATCAATCCATATGCCAGCGAACGCCAGGTCAAGATGGCCGTGGAGCATATGTTCTGCATCCAGCCTAGAGGTGTACAAAGCGCACTTGATCTGGAATCACTGCCGCCAGTACTCGTCGAAAGATTTGAGAGCTGAACTGAAGCGCAAAGTAAATTTAATTTTGAAAACTTTTTCCCAGCTAGAATTTGAAATTCTTCTCTAAGGATCTTAAATATCTATAGAGCGCCAATGCTTTCTTTAATCATAAAATTTGATTTCGAAATTTATACATATATGCAGGTATTAAGTGATCCTAGTTGAAAGTAATCGATGCTGTTTGAAATTTATTATAAGCAATAAAAGTTAAAACTTTAAAGCCATAAATCTCAGTACGATACGTTCGATTTAAGGCATATACTTTACAAGAATTACGTTTAGGCAACTCCTATGTTTACTATAAAGTACATTTTCTGAACTGAGTTTCCTTTTAAATTATGTTAATAATTAGGGGAATATTATTAAATTTTGTGCAACCGTTCAAACATATTCAAGGCCCAAGTTTCGCGTAGATTGGCTTAAAACCCTCACTATGATTATCGGTTTGGGTTTTCAAAATTAAACCCCAAAATAACGTTAACAATTATTTATCATTTTGTTTGTTTAAATTATAATTAATTCAATGATTACAATAATTTTTCTTTCTGCACATCTCTGTTCAATTGGTTTTTGTTTTTTATAATTATATAAATTTTAATATATTTAATAAACGATACATATAATATAGTTTTTGACGAAATTGCGGCTGCTGCTGCGACGGCGGCTGAGCCTACTTTTTTTTGTTGTTGTTACTCTTACGGCTGTGTACGTTATTGTTGTTGCTGCTGTGTTGATTGATGTGTTGCTGCTGTTGTTGTTGTGGTTGGTATTGTGTTTCATTTGTTGTTGGCGTATTGCTGCTGTTATTTAGTCTGCAGCAGCTACGAGCTGTTGTGGTTGTTCTTTCTGTTGTTGCTGTTCGTGTTGTTGTTGCTGTTGTGAAGGAACACTACCTAGTATCGGGTATTTGATTTGTGTTTGCCGCCGCATTTGCATTTTGTTTGTATTTTTGTTGCTGCTGCTGCTGTGAGCCCGTGGCAGTCTCTGCTGGCTGTGGCCGGCCGCGTCTCTCGATGCCACCTCGATCAGCTGCTATTGGCCTGCCGCCAGCAGCGGCTGCACTTGCTGCCACTGCTGCTGCACCACCAACGCCGCCAGTTCCTCCTCCTCCGCCCACTCCTCCTCCACCTCCTCCTCCTGTTGCAGCTGTGCCGCTGGTTTGTGTTGTTGCTGTTGTGTTGGCTTTTTTGTTTTTGTAGCGATATTCATCGCACACAAAATCCTCCGGCGAGGTCTGTTGCATTTGATTCACCTGTCGTACCACAGCGCGTTGCTGCTGTTGCTGTTGCTGCTGCTGTTGCTCATCAGCATTGTTGTTAAGCAATGTTTCCTGTTCCTCCTGTTGCTGTTGTTGTTGTTGCTGCTGCTGTTGCTGGCTACCGTCGCCGCCATTCTGCTCCTTATTTACATTATCACTCTTGGCCAAACAATCGCCATCCTCATTGGTCGCATTCAGGGCCAGCTCCTCCGTGCAAAGCAGCGATAATAACAGCGACTCCACAAACATGCAGCTGCCCAAAGAAATGCACAATTAATACATGTTGAATAATGGAATAATACAGATTTATATATCATGGCTACGGGTAATGTATTTGCAGTGCCTACCGATTGGCGCGTTTGCGCTCAAGATCCACCCACTCGGCATCCGTTAGCGTAGGCTTCATAAATTTGGCCAGCAAGTACTGCGATTGCGATGATTCGCCAACCGCAGCTTGGCCGCCAGCTTGGCCACCCATGGGACCAGTGCCGCCGCTGCCATTGGCCGCTGTTGCGCCACCAGTGCCGACGCTAATGCCCAGCGCATTGTTGGTGCCACTGCCGCTGCTAATGCAACTGTTGCCGACCGCCTGCAAGGACACAATGCATTTTGGTTAGAATTTGTTATTTGGGAATTGTGTACAAGTGCTTGTGGCTACTTCTCTGGCGTTAAGTGTATTGGCGGCCAGGCTGCTTGACTGCGTCTGCTGATGGCTGCTGGTCGATGAGAAGCTCGCGCCCACCGGCCATTCGGTGGTGCGCAGATTGGGCGGTGCACTCACACCACTGGCACTCATGCCACCGCTGCCAACTGCACCGCTGCTGCCACCGCCGCCGCCACTGCCGCCGCTGATCACCTCGGCCATGGTGGCATTCGAATTCGATGTTGAGACTATGGGATGCGTGCGTCTTGGCAGCCGATCAATTTGGCGCGATGCCTAAAATAACGAGAGCGTTAAATGCAAACATTCACAAGATTTCTTTTTCTTTCCTTATAAATACACAAGATCGTAAAGGCAAAACGAACAACAAAATCAAATGCGCTTCTTACCGTCGCTTGCTGCCGATCCATTTGCATTTGCATCTGCAATTGTTGCAATTGCGATGTTGGTGGAACGCCGCGTCTAACGCCGGACAGCTGCGAGAGCAGCTCTGCAATCGGATCGACAGATTCACGGCCCGACGGCGACAGTGCCGACAGTCCGCTCGATGAGCTAAAGTGCATATTGGAGCGACGCGTGCGCGGCCCCCCCAAAGTGCGTCCGGGTATGCGACGGACACCACCGCCATGGCGTATGGCCGAGGGCTCGTCGTATTGTCTAAAGGTTAAGGCAACCCAGAAACACACACATAGATAAAGTTTCGTTTGTATTAGAATACCTGGTCTGCGCTACCTAAGCAATTGCCTTATAATGCACATCAAAGTAAAAATCGACTATTGCCCATTTGTCATTTTGGCAGTGTTATAAAATGTAAAGAGGGAGAAAGGGGACGCTATTCGTTTAAACTAAAAAAGTTATTAAGTTATAATTATAAATACGTTTATCAAATGTGGAAAATGGATGGGGTATCCATAACTAGCTGTTATATATAATTAAGTTAATCCTATTCAATTTTTCTACGTTTTTTCCTACTTTATCTTGACCTAATTTTTTTTTAATTTAAAAAAATTTAACAAAATATATTCAAGGAATTTTCTTCTCTACCATTAAATATATATATTTTTTAAATTTGTTAACCCTTACGATTTTTTTTTTTAAGTGAAAATCACAGCTACTTAATGTATACAACCTACAGTGTATCTATTAGAGGGGCACTGTATATCTCCTAGTTGGGCATTCGCGACTGCATTACTTTGGTGGCAGTGTTTAAGGTGAATTGTAAGGAATTCATTGTTTTTGTAAAAGGATATCAAAAAGGATATTAACTCTCGCGGTCCTTGCCGATGCTCCAATGTTAGATGACCCGCAAAATCATCTGTGACTAGATTCGGCTCCCCGCCCGGCAATCCTGCACAAACGGGACAGACCACCTCCAAACTGGTTTCCGTATGCTCAGCGGAGACATGCTCCAACAGGGTGGCATCGCTGAAGCCCATTTTTTTGCAATAAGGACACGTAAATGATTGCGGCTGATCCGTTGTTAGCATCTCGCCGCCAAAATATAATTCAATATCGGAACGGGTGAGTATGCATTGCATTGGATGCTCAACCAGATGGCGAGTGGATGTGACGCCATCCTCATAGCAATCGGCGCACAGATCATAATCGTAACAGATCAAGCACTTGTAGCGTCGTCCAGTGAAGTTACTTTTTAGACATGAATCGCAGCTAACACCTAAGTGGATACAAACACATTTATATATGCAAAAAAAAAAATATATATATATAATAAAATTCATGATTAACAGAGTGAGAGATTTGCATACCTTCATGACGACTCATTATTTATCAGCAGCAGAGATCAGCGGCAGAGTCACCAGCAGCAGCAGCAGCGTCGTCTTCACCTCCACTCGATAGGCGCCGTTACCTTTGAGGTGCACTCTACCGTTGACGAGGCTGCTGGAGATTTCGGATTTGATTTTATTTCAATGAACTTCGCTTGAGCTTCAGTATTTCGTTTATTTTTTTTTTTTGTTTTTCGCCACTATGTTTTGTTTTGGAGATTCCTATATACACATGTGCAGAATGCAAAGGAGCTGCCATGCGAAATGGAGTAAAAAAAGAGGTTGAAAATCACCGAATGTAAACAGATGACAACAAAGGAAAATTGGCAAAATTAAGTAACAAGCCTAGCACGCTTAATCACACACACACACTTATATATTCACGAAGACAGCCCGCCCTCACAGATGCCGCTTTTTTTTTTTTATTATTTCTTGTCTTTTTGATTGTCTTTTTTTTGCCTTTCTTTTGTACAGCGCACAGAAGACAATTACGGTTCTTTCGCTTTGGTGTTACCTTTCGCGTTTGTCGTCCGAAAATGAAATGAATAGGAACAGGCAAAAGGTATAAATCGCACAAACCTCCCTCTTCACCCCTCTTACGTCTTGCATTGGCAGCACGCACTACCACAAGCTTCAGAGCAATGAAATTTTTCAATACAATAGCGAAACTGAAGGCAAACAACGGGCAGTGTACTAAGAAAAACCATAAGAACAGTACACAATAATATTTAAGTACATACATATATATGTATATATATTATGTACTTTAACCATGCACAGTAAACATTTATTTTTAACTTTTTCGATTCGCGAAAATTTTCAACTCATTCGACCCGTCGTCGTGTGCTTTTGTGAGTTCGCCCCCCTTTCCAACACCTCCTGCTGTGTGCCGAGTGCTGCCACACTTGCCAAAAACGTAGTGCAATGGCCAAACGTAAATACGCCAAGTCACAGCAGTTGCTGTTTTAAGAATGTATAAACAAATTGTTTATAAACAATTTATACACCTTTCGTTTCTCCTTCAATTCTTGCAAAATATACTATCAAATCAACTTTTCACATTGGTGCTGCCATATTAACGCAAATGTGTGGCAACGCCAAAATCTAAGTGCAGGAGCTTTTCGCAATGGCTTGTCACACACCACACAGTGCTAGACATTTAAATAGAAACTGTGCGTTTAAGGCACATGACCCAACAAGCTGATTGGCAGCTGATAAACACTTCATCTATTTTGATGACTTGCATTGTGCTCTTAAACGATATTTTGCAATTACGAAGGGGATGGCGAGTTTAATTTGATTGTTTGTACATTGTAGCCGTCCAGATGTCAAGAAATTTTAAAACCTTTTTTTGTGATGAGTTGCACCTTGTTAAATAACCATGACATTTACACACTGTCACAGAAGCACATGCAGCTAGCTTTATTATTTCTTTTTATTTGTTTGTTATGGGAAATCATATTTAATTATACATGACACTATTTTTAAGCTTTTTGCGTTGTCTGAATTTAACGGCGCGTTTAATGTGCATTTATCTTTATAAATACATATATGTGTGTGTGTATGTATAATATGTATAACCAGCTACGCAATTGAAAATGATTTCAGCTGAAATCTTTGGTCACCGCAAATTTTCATTGTGCCTAAATAAAAATAAGTTGCTTTGTCGTTGTTGGTTTTTTTTTCTATTGCTATAGCAAATTCGCATTACATACTGACGCATGCAAGTATATGTATGTGTGCATGTGTGTGTATCTTCTTTTACACGTTCTCTTTTCTTTTCATTGGTTATTGCGCTGCCACATTTTAACACATATTTGTAGTGACACGTACATGTAATTTATTGTGCTGCAACATTGACTTATAATTTATTATTTACTATTTAAATAAAACACTAGCACACAAATTAATATATAATTGAAACGAAAATAAGTTATATCGAGTTAAAAGCTTTCCCCGACTGCAACTGCAGTGTGACCAACATTGGTCGGACAAATTAATACCAAAACAGGCACGAGCAGGCTATTTCCCCATCCCTGTCACATTGTATAAAAGCCGCTTGGTTTTCTTACATTTATTTATTTTTTACAATTATAGCTCAATCTTCCAATTTTTCCGGCGGCGGTCCACAAGGCTGTAGCATGCGCTCCATCAAATTAAAACGTACACGCGCCTTCGATTCATTCTCGGCAATGGCAAAATAATTAAGCATATCATAATGCCCCATGTAGCTGGCCAACGAGTCGCGGTGTTGATTGGTCAGCCACTCGAATTTGGTTGTATCTGCATGTCCTGTGCCAATGTATTTACTCTGAAGATGCTCCAATTGACTGTGTATGTTATAACGTTCTCCCATATTGTGCAATAACTAATTTTTTTTGTACGCAGACCACCAAAAGAGTAGTTTGTTTTCAGTGGTGTTTATTAGGGTTGTATTGAGTCGTTCTGAACAAGTTCGACTGAACTACTCACTTAAATGAACGAGCGAACTAGGTCCTAAGTTCATTAAAATTTTAGTTTAAAATACAGTTGTCAAATTGGTTAATTAAGTAGTGATTTTTTATCAACGCAAAAGGTTGCTTAAACCACTTGGATAAATTCACTAAGCTTTCTTTTTAAATTGAACTCTGATGTTCAACTTTAGAGTTCACTACTTTGTTGGAACTAATGAGCCTGCTGTTAACGATGCGTGTTAAGCTAATGTTAACGCACTGTTGACAAGCACAATGTGCGGGCGGACTTGTTTGTAAGTAATTTGTTTTGATTTCATACACAAGTATTAACATTGTTGTTTAATTTTGTAGACCGCTTGATCCTGACCAGGTGCTGTGCGCATGCAAGTACCCCAACAGCAGCAATGTCAAAGGTAAAGAGGACATCAAGCAGGAATATGAAACACCCGAATGGCGCGCAGAGTTCAATTTGGGACGTCGCTATCAGGCCTCCCATAACATAGCGCCCACCGATATAACGCCCGTTATGTAGGTTATTCCAATGGTAAAAACTTATATTGAAAGAGAAACAAATCTAAGTTTCCCCTTATGCCCAAAAGTGTCTCTGCTGCCCACTTTACTGAGGCTGAGGATCAGCAATGCGCACGAGTTGTCCTGCCCATGATGTGGGGCATGATTCCCGCCTGGCACCGGGGCGACTACCGCAAGCACGGACTCACAACGAACAATTGTCGACTGGAGCATTTGCTGGACTCCAAGCTCTATCGCGGACCCTTCAAGCGGGGCCAGCGCTGTGTGGTCATCTGCGAGGGCTTCTACGAGTGGCAAACAACAAAGCCGGCCAAGCCATCGGAGCGTGACGCCTACCTGGTCTATGTGCCGCAGGAGCAGGACGTCAAGATCTATGACAAGAGCACCTGGTCACCGAACAATGTGAAACTCCTGCGCATGGCCGGCCTGTTCGATGTGTGGATGGACGAGAGCGGCGACAAGATGTACAGCTACAGCATCATTACGTTCGAGTCGAGTAAAATTATGTCCTGGATGCACTATCGCATGCCGGCGATCCTCGAAACGGAGCAGCAAATGAATGTACGTAAACAACAGGCATTTATTCATATAATATAAGTTTTTTTTGTTGCTCACAGGATTGGTTGGATTTTAAGCGCGTGAGCGACTCACAAGCCTTGGCTGCACTGCGTCCGGCCACGGCTTTGCAATGGCATCGTGTCACCAAATTGGTAAACAATTCGCGCAACAAAAGCGAGGACTGCAATAAACCAATCGAATTGGCAGCCAAACCGGAAAAGCCCAAAGGCATGTTGGCCTGGCTAACTGGAAGCAAACCGAAATCCAAGTCCAGCGAGCAGGAGCAACTGCATCAAGTGCCAAATTCAGAGCAAGATTCCCTCAAACGCAGATCAACTTCGTCGGATGCCGAAAGCGACGCTAAGCGGCCGCGCTGTGAACTAATCAAGGCAGAAGGCGAAGAGTGCATCGAAGTCAAGGTCAAAACGGAGCCTGCCGAGTGAACACTGCACTGCTTGCTACAAGTTGAACTTTTTACACTCGAAATAATCACACTCATTTCAAATTTAAAGTTACGAATTTTTTTGTTTGTATAGTATTTAAAATTTATTTGCATTAAAAACCAAAAGTTTTGTTCTCATTACCCAATTCTATTATATAAGTATGTATATAGCGTTTTTGTTTTTTCTTAATTACAAAGGCTTAGCATATAAAAATTGATTTAAATTTGTTTCTCTTACTTTGCTTTATTCACTAATATTTTGTTTTAAAACTATGAATGTTAAATGGAAATATGCATGTAATACGTAAGTTTGTAGCTGTCAATATTATTTGAGCCGCGAGTGTTGACAAAACCGTTAAAGTAAAACTTGCAGTTTTCACACTTGTCGAAAAAAAAAAATAAAACACAAAATGAAGCAATAATTGTTTTCAGTATTTGCACTTGAACTGCTTTTTCCGCATGCACAAAAAAGTGCAACAATAACAAAAACAAATTGGTGTCAATGTTGCAGTGCAGTAAGTAAACGGTAGAGGGCGGGTTAGAGAGTGAGCGGCGAATGTTTTCTATGTGTGTGTGAGTGTGTGCGTGCAAGTGCTTACAATTAGAATTGTTGTTTATTAGTCTAGGAATTACACATGTAAGTATTCAATTATGTATACATATATAAAAGCTGTGTTCTTTTGTTTGTTAATGAACTTAGCAATTTGCATAATGAGTGTGGGTGATTTACAGCTATTTCAAATACTTTTGCACTGCTTGGCAGACGCACAGACAGAGGTGTTGTCCCTGTGTGTGTATGTGTGTTAAGTTTCTGTGGATGTGTGGAAGCGAGCTGTGATATCGATATCGAGAGCGTGCACGGTACGTGACTACCGTTATGTACTTAAGTGCCTATTTACGAGATTACAAATTATAATTGTTTTTATATATATTCTGTTGTTGCTTTATATCTGACTTGACGCACGCATGTCATATGTATATGTCTGTATGCTGACTAAAATATTTTAACAATTTTGTGGAAAATGTTTCTTTTATAGATTGCACTTGAGAAATAATTCATAACTGAGTTGGATTCTAGCGTGAACATGAGCGCGTGTCACGAGCCAATACGACAAATAATTGTTAACTCGTTGAAAAAACCCAAAATCTCTATTTGTTTTAAAAACCATACAATGAATTGTTTATAGTTTACCAAATATTACTACTAATTTTGTATAAAGCATTAATAGCAACTCGAAAATACATTCTTACTATAGAAATTCAATTTAAAGTAAAATAAATTCGATATAAGAATTTTAAATTTTTTGTATGCAACTTAAGAGACAGAGAAATTATTTTTTCACTTTTTTTTACTAAATTATAGGTTGAATTTATTAAACAGAACACTCACAAAACTTGAAGCACAATCAGAAAAAAGTTAAATTTCGTGCTGACACGCGCTCATCTCTAACAGAGCTAAGACAGGGGGGAGAGGGAGAGAGAGAGTGAATGTGCAATTATTCGAATTGTGTGCTAAACATATTTATATTCAGATCCTCGAAGCTGGTGGTGCCGCTGTGGTCGAGCATCTGCAGCATGTCGGAGAACTCCTGACCCTGCGGCTGTTGGGCGCCCGCCACGACTGCGGCGCCCGGATGTGCGTGCGCATGCGGATGCGGATGGTGTGCATGCGGATGTGGGTGCGGATGTGCCGGATGCGTGGCGCTCGCATTTTGCCAATCCCAAGCCGCTGCCGCGGGCGCCGCTTGATACGCGGCCGCCTGTTGCTGCTGACGTTGTTGTTGCTGCTGCTGCTGCTGTTGTTGTTGTTGTTGCTGGCCATTGCCGGCGCTGAGCTGGGTGTAGGTGGGGCCGCTGGGCGAGCGCGCTGGGCTGCTCTGCTGATACGCCGGATAGGCCTCGGTGGCCGTTGGCTGCGGCTGCTGCTGGCCGGGCATCGGTCGTGCGCCCCACGCATTCGGCGTGGGCGACGTGCCCGATTTGGGTATCTTGGCCAGCGGCGAGGGACCGCCGCCCGCTGCGGCGCCATACGGCGAATGGGTGGCCTCATAGCTGTAGCCCACGGGCGAGGCCGGACGCGGCGGTGGCGGCGGCGCCTGCATATGCATCTGATAGATGCCACCGTCGCCGCCAGTTGGCGTAATCTCGCGTCGCGGCGGCTGCAGCGTATAATCCACGCCCGGCGCCTGCACGTAGACATGCTGTTGTTCCGCCTGCTGCTGTTGCTGCTGTTGTTGCTGCTGCTGCTGTTCGGGCGTGCCGCCGTGCAGCGTCTTGCCGGAGCTGTTCGTGCACACAATGTACTCCACCTCGTCCGTATACGGATTGAGGAAGGCGTACGCCTGCGTGCGCAGCCAAACAAATTCGGAGCTTTTGGCACGTGCACGATATAGGAGCGAAAACATTTGTCCCTTCTGCTTGAGCACCTGATCGAAGCTCTCCTTCATGTGGCTCTGATCCTCCGGATGGAAGAAATCGTAACAGATCTTGCCCAGCAGCTCTGTGGGCGTGTAGCCCAGGATGTGCAGCACACGCTGGTCGACAAACGTGAATTTGCCGTCGAGGGCGTGGCGTGTGATGAACTCGCTCTGATTGTTGCTGCCGGTCATATCGTTGGCCGCCGTCGAGGTGACCTGCAGCCGGCCAATGGCCACCAGGCAGCAATGGGAGGCCATGTCATCCACGTCCCGGTCCATGTGCACATTGGGGAACATGTCCGTGGGCGGCCAGTTTTTAATGTAGCCGGTGCAGTGCACCACGGCATAATTGGAGCCATCACGCGAGGGACCCAACGAATTGCGCTGCTTCAGGCGGTTCAGATGACCGGAGACCATGGCGTCGGGATTAACGTTGCCCACGCGCATGCGACAGATGAAGCCGCGACGGGCGCCCATGCTGAGGCGCATGCTCGACTGGTGACCCTCCTTCTTGACGGTGCCGGACTTCAGGTCGAGAATGCGACCCGCATTCTGTGACTCCTGCGTGGAGAGCTGTTCGCGTATCTTGTCCCTGTCATCGGGATGGATGTGCTCATACAAGCTGGTGCCGTACCAATCGCTTTGCGTGTAATTCAGCACCGGAGTCACCGAGTCGGATACGTAGATGACACGGCCCGTATCGCAGGAGACGACAAACAGGAAGCCGTCGGCTGCCTCCAGAATCAAATGCTTCAGTTCCTGATCGGTGAGAAAGGAGGGCTTGTAGGTGCCATCGCTGCTGGTGTTCCCGGTGCCACGCAGCGCCTTCATGTGTGCCACTGCCATTCGCAGTATGGTCAGTTTGTCGGGCTTGCGGGCCAGGGCGCTGCAGGTGGGCACCATGTCCGAGAGTTCCGTTATGTAGGCGGTCATTTTGTTGCGACGCCGTCGCTCGATCTCACAATGATTCTCGCGGCTAGCGAAGCGCTCCTTGTCCTGTATGTTGGCATCATCCATGATCCGAATACTTAATTAGCGCTCTTTCACTCGATTTACGTGTGTGTGTGTCAGTGTGTGTGTGTATGTTTATGGGTACTTCTCTTTAGTTTGCTTTGCTCTGCTGTTCGCTTTCTTTATTTGGGTCGCTTTGCCGCGGCGGCCCAGCGCACTGTTCTGAAAAATGATTCGTGAGTTGAGGGAGGGTTTTTTTTTTAGTATTTTGTCTACGTTTGCCACTGTCTATGTGTATGCATGTGTGTGTACAAGTGTATATTGCCAGTTTTATTTGGAAACACAAACTCAAGCACATTTACAAACAGTTTTCACATTGTTAACACTAAGTAAAGCTTGTTTGCAACACACTAATGCGCTGTTTTTTAAATGATTTTCAATAACTTTATGGTAAATTACCAAATTTTCTTCCACGAATTGCACACACACGATAAAATCTGAAACTGTTTACTGCGCACAGTGTGACCGTGGCAGACCTCAAATACCAAACTAGCACTATGCGCCTATCGATACTTAACATGTCGATACCTGCAAGTGCAGCGATACCAGACTGACCATATGCACGATATATCGTAAGCAAATTTTTAATCCCGTTAAATTCAAAAGTCAAAGTGTTTTAAATGTTCTTGTTTAGTATTTAATGGTATTACAGCATTGCATTGTCTTACATATATCAATTTTATAAATACATTTACATCGTTTTTATTCATAACTAGGCATTGTTAAATTTCTTCTGTGTCAAGAAATAGTACTATTTTTTTAAAAAAATTAAAATTAATTATCAGTAGTGGCAATAACATATTTCTTTTCATCCCCTCTGACGACTTTTAACTCTCATTTGCAGTTTTTATAACAAAAATAGTAAAGCAGCTTGGGCTACATTTAGCATATTCCTTTGTTTTTCTTTTCATCATTATATTTTGTTTATTTTGTAATACAATCTTAGGTAAAGTTCATATTTGTTCTGGTTTTCTTTTGTTTGTCTGTTTTTTGTAAGTTAATTATTGGCAATTCTCTAACTGCATGTCTTATTCATTTCATTCAATATCATTCATTTTACTTCAATATAGTATTTGTTTCAAGCAAAGTCTTTTGTTCTATGTAGTTTTTTGTTTAAAACTGTGCACTACACTTATTTGCAGTTATTATAAAATGCTTCTTTAAAATTGCATAGAGTGCGTAGTTTATTTATGTATATGTATATATAATTTTTTTTCGAATGAAATCGTCTTCTATATGAAACTTCAGCATAATTCGTTGACTAGAAATTAACTTAAGTACTTAAAAATAAACTTAAATATGATATTGTGTTAATCATTATTATTTTCTTTTTTGGTGCAAAATTAATTAGCTGAACAGCATTTTTCTTAACATTTTGTGCTTAAAATAGTTTTTTGCTTTTCTTTTGGTGTTTTTTTATATATTTTATTTGTGTGTTTAATTTTTTTTTACTTAGTGTATAGTCAAGAAATTTTAAAGTTGACGGCAGAGTTTTGGTTGTTCTATATACTATGTGTTCATTCAACTTAATCATTGTGCATTTAGTTGTTGCAAGCTTAAACAAAATTTTTCATATATACTCTAACAATTTCATACTACAATCCAAAACATTTAGCACCAAAATGATTTAAATAGTCCAAATAAAACATATATAATATACGAAATTTTCAAGTCGATTGTTAGTTTCATATTTTTTGCACAGGATTTTTAAAATTTTGACATTTTAGAAAGAAAAACCTAAAAAAATTTGCAACAACTTTTGTTCAATGATATAAAATTGTGAGCTATACAAAAATACTTTGGTTTTATATATAAATATATATAACATGCTTATACATCGCAATTGAATTCTTTAAAAAAATTAAATATATATATATTGAAATCAATCATTGAAAAATCAAAATTGAATAAATCTTTTGGCTTGTCGCCGCATTTCTTAACATTAAAATCACAAAAAAATTAAATATTTATATATATGTATATATTAAACATATGTAGAGCTAAAGTTAAGCATAAATAAAGTCATAGTTGTTTTCACTTTTATACAACTAATTATTCGTGTTTTTTTTTAGTTATTCTTTTAGGTTTTTGCAAAAATATTGATATCGGCTATCAGTTAATTTTTTCAGGTTAGTTGTTTTTCACTATCAAAACTAGTTGCTAATACTAAGCAGTTTTTTTTTGTGTTTTCATTGTGATGACAATTTTTTTGCGTTTGTTGCAAATCTCATTGTAAATTATAATAACTATTCAATTAGTTTAATTCGATTGCGAGCTAAAAGTTAGGAAACTGCTTCGTCTTTTGAAGAAAATGCTTTGGGGTTTCAGTGTGTGCTAATAGACGAGGGATTTTCTTTTCTTTGTCCTTTTGGGTTTACTGCTTTGGCTGCCTACGTGGTGTAGGTGCGGATAACGTCGCGTATGACCGCCCGACAGAGCGGACACTGACCGCCGCCGGCGCCGCGCCACTGCTCGATGGCGCAATCGTAGCACATGCACATGTGTCCGCACATGTAGAGCACGGAATCAATGGGATTCTCGTAGCAGATGGTGCACTCTGCACTGGAGTCGGTGCTCTGCTGATCGCTGAGACTGTCCTTCCATTTGGTGCCATTCAGTGTGCTGGTGCTTTGTGCAATGGGCTGCAAAAAATATAAAAAATATTAATATTATTATAGTGCTTGGTGTATAAGAAAACGAAAATCGAAATTTCAAATATTTCAAAATTTATCTAAGGGAACAAAATTGGTAACAAACTATTATCGTTCTATAATAAAAGAGTTCTAACATAAAATATGATTTCCCGATTTCCATTACAAAATTGGTTTTATTTTACGAAATATACTGACGCAGCCAACCTATCTAAATTAAATTAACTTTATCTAAATTAGAATTTATATTATTTAAATTACGATTTCGTTTAGGAGAAACTTTGTAATTAATATTAATTAAACATTTCTTAACAATTACACATTTGGGACATGTTGAACTCACCTCAATATATTGCTGACTGCTGGTGGTGCTGATCAATGTGCCGCTGGAGCAGGCGCCGGCCAAAATGCCGCTGCTGGTGACAGTTGTCGCTGCGCTGGCTGCCTGTCGTCCCGCCAGCTGTCCGTTGAGATCGTGCGAGCTGTTGGCGGGCGGCAGGTTGACGACCAGCACAGTGCCGCCGCCGTTCGGCTGTATCTGGAGGATGTCACCGTTGGAGGGCATGCTGATCATGCGACTGCCATTGGCGCCGGCCGAGGCCAAGGTGCTGTTCGACTGCGTCACATTCAGTTGCATTTTCGATGCGGTGCCCATCAGCTGTCCGGCATTGAGGCTGCTCAGCGACTCGGCGGCCATGGGCAGCATCCGCGAACCGGAGGCAGCAGCGGCAGCGGCAGCAGCAGCAGCAGCACTTAACTGGGGCTGGGAGGGATAGGCGACCATGTTGGGCAGCTGTTGGCGGAACATGCGCAGCGACTGCGTCGATCCGTAAACATCAAGGAATGCCCACAGCTGCAGAGATTGATCCACGTGCATGACAACAACGGCGGGGCCATTGTTCTTGCTGATGCTCACCTCGCCGTTGGGCGCCACAAAGAAGGCGATCTCATCGCCGCGCTGCGGTGCGGCGGCGATATCCTTGCTGACCACCCAATATTCGGGACGATCGAGCAGAAAATCGGAATCGTTGGGCAAATCGTTTGGCTGCAACACCGCCGGATTGCACGAGGTTAGGCCCAGCGCCAGTGCGCCCACATACATCTGTTCCGTTTTGAGCACCTGAACGATGAGCTTCTCGCCGATGCGGATCGGACGCGCCGTAAACACGTAGCCCTGGCAAAAGTCGGACTCGGTGCGCGACGCAACGAAGCGATCGTGCGAGAGCCGAACATTGCGTCCCTTGGTGATGTGAAAGGGCACGGGAATGAGCCGTCCGTTCGCATTGTAGTGCAGCGGCGGCAGACCGTTGGCCAGATCGTGCTCCGCAATGCCGGCGGCTGTGCCGGCCAAATGCAGCGACTGCAGCGACGGCATCACATGACGCTCCAGCTCATGATCGGCCAGGTGGGCGTTGCCGCCGCCGGGCAGCGAGCGACGCGATTGCTGCAGCGGATGATGCGATGCGAGCTGCTGTTGCGGCAGTTGCTGTTGCTGCTGCTGCTGTGGCAACAGTTGCTGCTGCTGCTGTTGCAGCTGCTGCTGCTGTTGGTACATGTAAATGCGTGCATCGAGAAACTCAATGCCCGTGCAATTGCCATAGATGTCAATCACGGTCCAGAGCAGGCCGCGCGTATCGATGCCCGACAGGATGACGCCCTTCTCCTCGTTGTTGATGCCGTAGATGACATCGCCGGCATTGTTCACATAATAGTACAAAATGTTATCCTTTTCGCAGTATTGCTCGTGCAGCGCCTTCGCCCAGAAACCGGGACGATTGGTCAGATCGGGGCAGGCGTATTTGGGCAGTGCCCCCTCCAATGTGGCCGGATCGTTGCTGGTGAAACCGAAGCGTATGCCGCCATTCCAGTTGTTCGAAATCTCCGCGAACTTGACGCAGATGCGCTCGTTGATGCGCACCGGACGTGCCGAGAACGTGATCGCACGGCAAAAGCTCTCGAAGCGTCGCGCCAGCGTCCCATCCCTGGATAGGCGGATGTTGTCGCCGTGCACCGTATGGAATTGCAGGGGTGGCAAATTGTTCGGACCCGGGCAGGAGGAGGGAGAACGGCGAACTGTAAGCACAAAAGAAAATGTTAAATTTCAAAATAAGTAAAAGCCGAGTATTCAAAATTAGAAAGAAGCTTTAAGCTACCTAAAGCTTGGATTAATTCTTAAGTAAAATTAAATATAAATATTTTTATTAAAAAGCTTGGATTAATCATGTAGTTTGAATTAATTAAATATAATCCGTGTAATGCATTTTATAAATGTCATAATTTTAAAGTGTTTTAATTGCTTTCATTTTTTTAAGTGTTTACATTGCTTTGTTTATAATCAGCTGATAAAAAATCTTGCGCTTTAAGCTTTCATGTGTTTTTAAAGCATGTGTTTTTAACTATTTAACTATTTTTGCGCACAAAATATTTTCTTGGCTTCAAAATTCATAGCTTACAATGTCACTCCATTTGAAACCAGGAAACGTTTGACAACTTTGCTCAGAGCTGTGGCCAACACTTGAACATTTCGTCACATATCTTTTCAATACTCGTTTCTATGGAACTCAAAGTGCAGTTTAACACTTGAATTTTTCCAGGAATTTCGTATGGCAACAGCTGCCAAACATTTTGATCACGCATATCGCCTGTTGATCGAGAAGTAAATTCAAAATTTGTCAATCCAAAAAGAAGCAAAAAGAAAAAAATCAAAAATGAGTTCAATAATCTGCCACCGCATCAAAGTCACGTGCGGCGCGGAGGGAAATTAATATTAGGGGTACTCGTCGAAGGGGTTAATGCCTTTGGTCTGGGGGCTACTGTTAAGAGTTTGTAATATGAGAACTAGCACATGGCTTAGGAATCCGTACGGTTCGTTGGATATCTCGAGTGTGCGAGTGTGTGTGTGTGTGTGTGTGTGTGTGTGTGTGTGCAGTCAAATGTGAATGCTTGAAGTCTACCTGCGTGAAAAACTATTTCCCTTAGCTGTGTGTAACTCAAGACTAAGCTGCTATTTGTTATAAAAATGTAGCTGGAAATTGTAACTGATGTGGTGTTAGGCAAGCAGAGTTGCCAGATCGCATTTAAATGTTAGCTCAAATAACGTGTAGATAAATAATAGCATCAATTGAAACAGGTGTAATTCAAAACTGAGCTGCTGTTTTTTTTTATAGAATGTAGCATAAAGTCAAAATTGATTGTTAATGCTAAATTAAGGGACATTTAGATTTATTAGGAGCATTTTATCAGCTGAATGTTGAAATTAAAATGCTTACTAAAAAATGAATGCAAAAAAGTTTATTTTAAAAGAGCTGTCAGCTCTTAATGTTATTGTTAAATTATCTATAAGACTTGAATGCGATTAACAGTTTTAAATGATTTCTGTCTTTAAGGTTAAAAATGCAAAAGCATATACAAATTATGTGGCAAAAGCTTTTTTTTTTATAATTAATAATTGTTGTTAAAATCGGAAGTCTATTAAAGTGAATGTTAAATGGAATAGGCATTTCTGTTAATGTTAAATAATAGTAGAATAACTTGTAGATAACGCTTCATTGACAAATCGAACCCACTAGGAGTTTATATAATAAGCTAAGAAGTGCTGGCCGCATCTTATTTAAATGTTGATGCGAATAGCTTTCAGACTTATTATAACCATTATTGCACCTTGATAGCCCTGGAGAGCAGCAGCTGTCTCGACAATTACCACACGGCAGGACAAAAAGCATCTTAACGATGATAATAATTACGATAAGGTATTGGGCATTGGCGACAGGTTTCTGGCTTTGGGGCATATGGAATGCGGCGGCAAGCCGGCAACAGTTGCAGTTGCAAAAGATGCAAAAGAAAAAAAAATGAGATGAGACGGATCAAACAGCAACTGCGACAGCAGGACAACGAGGCGGACGGACGAACAGACGGCATCGGGTTGATTACCATGTTGATATGCGGCGCGTGGCAGCGTCTCAAGAATGGGTCAAACACACACACAAACTCACATACGCACACACACGCACAACAGGCGGTCGCAGCGTCTTGCAGGATCCTTGTTTAGTGCATTATTTGATCAGGCGGCGGCATGTGGCAGCTGCCCCTGCGCCAAGGCGTTGCCACGCCGAGGCAGCTGCACTGCGAGCGAGACAGGTAAAACTACCCTGCTGCTGCTGCTAAGGGTAGCTACAACGATCAACAGGGGTTGCTTGCTGCCCAAAAGCAAATAACAAAAAGAGCCGAGCAACAACGGCAGATGTTCAAATTTCGAAAAGCGCTTAAAAGAAAGAATAAATATATATATATATATATATATTGAAACTAAGCCAGAGACAAGGCAAAATTATCTGTCGAGGGGTTGAAATTCAATGCGTTCGTTGCCCCAAAGCAGGCTACATAGGGGTTGGAGTGAGGGTGCACAATAGAGAGAGAGAGAGAGAGAGAGAGTGAGAGAGATAGAGGTGCATATAAGAAAAATATGTGGCTGCAATTCAAGTAGAACTCATATGCTAAGTGCGCTTGCTTCCGGCAGGAAGTCTGTGCCAAAGGAAGCAGAAGAAGAAGAAGACGAAGAAGCAGCAGCAGCTCAACTTCCGCTTGACTGAGAGCAGTTTTGCAATAAACAGACCAGGCTAAGTCCACGATAAGACACATACATAGTTTGCTGGCCCGATTGAGAATGCCACTGTTTGTTGCATCAATATTTATGAAATGCCCGCAACGAGGAAGTCGGAAATCACGTTTGCTCGCCGGCTCCACTTTAGCTTCTGCTTTGCGGCCGACATCGTGCATGGGGGCTTATTAGCTGCAGGATGTCGCCTGGCGGCAATGGCGACGCCTACTTTTTGCCCCAGACACAGACGTGAACACAGACTTCAATAGTCCAGACGTCGTCAATGAATTAATCGTGGCCATCGACATGAATGAAATGGTCGTAATATCACCTCTCTCTCTATCTCCCCCTCTCTTTCACTCTTTGGACAGCGCTTAAATCCAACGGTTAACGCGCAACGCGACGATCATTTCAATTAGCTGGCAACTCTGACAACAACATGGTCAATTAATTAGCTGCGTCTGAAGAGAGGCGCACAATTGTTAAATCATGATGATGATGAGGGTTTTGGGCTCATTGCATTAGGAAAATGGTCTTTAATGATCATTGATCGTAAGGACAAGGATCAAAGAATGGAGCGATCGGATAAATTAAATTAATCTTTATTTCAGAATTTAATTAGAATTTATCGATCAGTTGGCAGCAAAGTTATTTTTAATTATATTTTGTCCCTATAAAAAAATTTAAAGGAAGAACTGTTTCGAGCAAGAGAAAGCATATGATCAACAGAGTGATCAATAAATTATTTTATTCAAAAGTAGCAATAATATAATCGTTTATATATGTTTTAGTTGTGCAGATCAATTTTGATCAAGCTAAATATTTATTTTTAAATCTGTAGTTGCAATTTATACCTATTAGATTAGATTTTTACTCAAGAGAAGACATTTCCAGGATGATCATTCATTTCTTCATAGATATTTAAAGATCTGTGCAGGTAGAATTTGATGCAAAGTAATTTAAAGTGTTTCTTTAAATTTCAATTAGCTTGTTGCGCTCATGATCAGCTTTGATCATTGGCATACACACAAATTGGCCAATCTATAGCGCACAAGTTCAGCAGGCTGAGTTCGACATCTTCAAATTGCCAAACGCGTCCGAGCTGAGCCGAACTCAAAAAAACGAAGCAAACGATCTGCCAAACGATCACAGGCAAATTTTCGTACACTTTTTTTTTGGTTTTGCTAAAGGAAAAACCTGATTTACCGTTGAGTGCAGACGCGTCGTCTCAAACATTTCCCACGCTGGCCCTGAGCAAAAAATAAAAAATTCCCACGACTCCAAATTTGTATATATAGGAGATATTTATATATATATCTAGTGGATGTTTGGCTATTTTCGGCTGAAAAACCTGTAACCAGCTACAATAATTGCAACTGCAGCAGCAACAAAAGCAACAACAGCGATGAGTAAACTCTTGGCAGCTGCCTTTGGGGCGCTTGCGGGTGGAAAATGGCAAAGAAAAATAAAAAACAGAAGATGTGAAAATCATGCAGGTGTCATAAAAATAGCTGAAGTAGCACTCAAATTGCCCAGTTGGGCCATTGTTAGCCGCCTCATGTAACAGATCAAAGATGAAGATCACAAAGCACAAAGCAGCGACTGCTTGTAAATTGATCGTTAGAAATCATTTGGGGGCCGAATGATCATTAGATTGAAAACTTGAAGAGCTTGCTTTTGAAGCATATGCATTTAACAAGACATATACTTTTTAAGAGCCTTAAATCAAGAGTTTTTGTAGCGAAACATTGCCTTAAAAAATACTTAATGTAAGCAAAAAACTAAGCTATCAACAGCGAAGCTTTAAGCGAAGTTTAAAGCTCAACGCAGGCCAAAAAGACAGCTTTGCACGAGTTTAAGTTTATATTTTAGATAGACGATAAGCTTAGTTTTAAGATAAGCTGAATTTAGCGCAAAAGAAATTTAAAAAAGAATTTTAAATCTTATTTCAGCACAAACGCTTAAAGTATAACTGAAGCTTTAATATGGTTTTTCAAAATGGGAAAAGTTGACCTTAAGAAAAAATCTTAAATTAGAAAAGAAAATGTGGACCAACTATTCACATTGAAAATATAATCGCGCTGCAAGCAAATAACTTGTCAATCTTTATCAACAATTTCATTGTGCGCAATTAATTAGCATAAATTAGCGCTGATTCAAGAAATTCTCATAGAGTTCATTGTGCAAGTTTTATGGGTGTGACAATTGCACGACAAGTGGCAACACTGGCCAGGCAAGTCTCTCTGCCCACAAATTGAGTTATGCGCTACCCACGCAACTTTATAACATTTTTTTTGTTGTTGTCTACTCTAACTAATTTTCACTGTGATAAATTTGTGTGTGTTAGTGCGTGGGGCGTCTAAAATGTGAGTTAATATGTGGGCTTTTAACTGGTGAGGCCTACAAGCTAAAGTTTAAGCTTAAACTCAGGCGAAAGCACACGCCACAGAAAAGTGCACCCACTCAAAGCTTGGGCTCAATTTGGCAGCTTTGTCAATTGACCGCAAACGTGGGCCGCACCAATTGATACACTTTGTAATCGATCTAAACAGGCAACGTTGCCGCCGCCGCATTCGCCTTCCCTTTAATCGTCAACCATTTCCGGCTATAATTAAAGAGGCCTTCACGTTAATTGTTGCCACACGTTCCAAATTGCCTGCGCACGTGGGCCAACAATGACAACTCTAGGCGACACGTGACCTATAACCTCTGCATTAAAAAACATGAAAAACATGAACTGCTGCTGACGTCAGTTTTTGAATACAAATTTCTAGTGCATCAGAGTGAGGGAGAGCGCGTTACCTCTGTCTCTTTTCCTACTTGTTGCTGTTTTTATTTGCTGCATGCAAAAAAAAAACCGCTTCCGTTCTGCAGCAGCAGCGGAAACCACAAAAAAGCATCGGCCAATTACACATACTCTCCCACTCTCACGCTCCGCATGACACTCACTTGTTCGCTGTCTCCCTCCCGCTCTAATACAATGCAACTTTAGAAGCAACAAAAGCGCAATTGAGTGCGTAAATGAAATATGCATAATAAAAGAAAGAATAAAATAATTGCACAACAAACTGTCATCACGACGAGAGGTCAAAACTATTGAGTATGGTTGTTGTTACTTCTGCTATCTACTGCTGCTGTTATTGCTGCTGCAGTCGTACAATGCACTTTTTTCTGCGAGTTGATGTGCCTGTGGTGAGCGTGATGGCAATAGCGAAAATTGTGCTATTGCCCAAACGTGAGTGCATTAACAGTTAAATTTCCCAAATTTCCCTTGGCATGGCGTGAGTCACAACTGAGTAAACGACTCAACTTACACATGTATGTATGTAGGTATATTGATCACAGCTCGATGAGAGTTCAATGACATAAATTTGTATACCCTTTTTTATAATTAGCTGTCGTCGCGAGGGTGGCCCAAATCAAATTTACATGGTTTATTTTTACAAGTTGCGCTGTTTACGACTCTTGTCTGTGTTTATGTGGACAAACAAAGAGGGGGGTTGGGGAATACACTGCGCGCTGGAGCATGCGACCCCTGGCAAAGAAGGCGCGTTGCGCTCAAAATAGCAAGTGGAGCTCAAGGTATACAGAAATATAAAACGTTTCAGTTGAAGAAATTTATGTCTATGAAAAAAAAAAGAAAACATGAACATACTATGCATATATATTTATAAATAAAGATAAGATGGCGGAGTTGACGCTCTTCCGTTTTGTATTTTGTTATAGACAAAGTTGTTTATCGAAGCGTTGCAATTGTTGCTTTATAAAATAATGAGAAAGGGCCCCAGAAGAGCTACTTACACACATGCATACATGTATGCACGCACATATACACATGAACATTGCATTTCCTCACACATCCATACACATGTGTAGAAGCCGCACTTGACTGCACAGCGCCGTCTCAGCCCACCCTTTCTCTCACTCTGGCCACTTCAGCTTCCTTCTCTTTTGTAATTAAATCACTCGAGCGTTGAGCTGAATTACAGGCATAGCCAACGAGTGCGATTGAGAAAGAAGAGACTAGCAGAAGCACGCGTATAATAGATCTAGACAGCTGAAGAGCTTACACATCATTATAACATTATAACAATTCATTTGAGTAGATAATTATACAAGTGGCATGTTATTGTTTTATCACGTATTTATTACTTGGAAAAGCTTAATAACTGTACGTGTCTGTTGCTGTCTGTTATAAAAGTGTTATACACTCTGACTAAGCACAGCTTAAGCCTCGCCTAAGCCCTTCCAATACGCATTCCTAACTGGCATATTCTTTGCAGCTGCTCTATCAATCCAAATTAGTTCAGCTAATAGGCTTATCATGTAAATTTTATATTTTCTTTATAATTATGCATAATAGCTGTGGACAGCTGCGAAAAATGAGAACAACTTATGCGAATATAGGCGAAAAATCGAGTTCTTCTAAAAAATACAATTCTCCATATATATACGTACATTTGTAGATATTACTGAATAGCCAAGTTTTATTTTAGTGCCAACGCAGCGCCAAATAAAAAAAAAATGATAACATGACAGCAAAAAACAAGAACACGAAACCTAAAATAAAAACCAATCGATGGAACACAGCTGAATTTTTGGACTTGCCCGATACGACGCCGAACCCGTAGGTAGGCGCTACAATCTAGCATTTGATTTATCAGCTCAGTCGTCCGTCGGGCGGCCGAGGCGTGCATAATTGCGCTCTCAGTTGGCTCTTGGGTTGCCTTTTGCGTGCGTTAATTGTTTAGCCCGGAGGCAGCTGTGGCCAAGACCCGCATCTTGGCCTTACCGGCTGCTACCTGGCCGATGTATTTTCCCACTTTCAGCTGTTGTTGCGACACCCAAGACGGTTTTTATCGTGTATCTTTTGGAGTGTACATCTAGTATTATCTATTTCTGCCCGGCAAACTGTTAACAATATTTCTTTTTAGATAGGGCCCCGGCTATTGAACGTGCTCAGCTGCCAGCCTGGTTCATTAACTGATAAACACAGGAGAAGAAACATTACAGCCAAGTAGGTCACTGTGATAACTATGATAAAACCAAACAATTTAAAAGAGGAATTTCAACTACGTTAAAATATGCTACACAAAATGAATAAAAAATTGTTTGTTGCAACAAACGACAATTACAGATTTAAAATTGTAATTATAAAAATTCAAAAAACTACATAAATTGCGATCTTAATATAAAATGCGAATATTTATTTCCTATACGTATAATGTGCATGTGTGTGTGTGTGCTATTATATTGCACTGTTCGAAAGCTTTGAAGGATGACGCATTTCACACTCATGAGCTCATAGGCAAAACGAAAACTGAAACAATGAGAGACCAATTGAAAGTTGTGCGGTTTTTTTTTGGGTTTATCGCAAACACACGCACAAACACATATGCAGAATTGGTTGACTGTGTGTGTTTATGTGTGTCTATGCATGGGGGAGTATGTTGAGCGGTGTAGCTGAGAGTAAATATTTGCCGGCTCAAATGAAGCCCGCACAATGCATTTGAAATTTGAGTGAAGTTGGCATCGCCAGCTGAGCAGCAATTGGAGACGAGCGCTTTAAAAGTAAACCGTGAGAAGCTTAAGTAAAAGCAGATAAACTTATAGCCAAAGCCAAAAGCATTGACTGTCTCGATGGCATGCCAACGTGAAAGAAGAAGACACGACAACAACAATAACTGCTAACAAAATGTAATAGAGAGAAAAAACAAAGACAAGAGCAACAACAACAACAAGCAGCTGATTCCAGGCAGCAACAACAAAAACAAAGTAATTTCATTGATTACCAGCCGCACGTTCAAAACGAAATGGAATACAAATGGAAGGGGTTGGGAGGGGAGTGGCAAGGGGTAAGGCCTAAAAACGCCGCAGCTACAACTTCGCTTAAGCCATGGACACCCCACCCGCCCGCAATGTACTCGACCATATTGAAGCTTGTCTTCTGCCTACTTTTTATACCCTATACGCATTGCAAAGGGGTATAGTGATTTTGTTTAAATGTATGTAACATAGGAAGAAGGAAGACTATATATTTATTTTGATCCGTTGAAAATGCTATTAAATTGGTTGCCAGTTTATGGTAACTGCTAGTCTGACACACCCTACTAAAGCACTCTTACTTGTTTCTGTTGGTTATCTGTGCTTTGCTTTGCCCAAGTTGCCGACGGCGGCAACGGCGCTTCGCGTACAAATCCAACTACAACAACAACAACAGCAGCAGTAAGAATGCATAACAGGCAACTGCTGAATGGGGCATTTGGCCAGACTTGGTGGGCCTGTCAGGGGGCGCGGGTGGGCACAAGTCGTAACCTATGCGTCATTGGCTTGGGGCTTGGTAAGTTCTTCTTTTTCTTCTTCAATATTTCTACCTTCTGCTACCTCGCCTGCAGAACATGAGCTTGAGCGAAAGAGAGCGGGAGAGCGATCGCACAAACATCTCAAGAGAGGCTTTTTCAGCTGCATGAAATCAAAACAGAGTCAAAAAATTGAGCGAAGCAATCGTTATGATAAAACATAATTGGTCAGATTACGGTATGGCATTTGGTATATAAGTAAGTACGTGTATATACACAAATACCTTGAGGCTTTTGGTTAATTTGCAACTTTTTTATTTATTTTGGTTAGAGCTCGAGAGAAGATCAACATACACATCCGGTAAGATTTTTCAGTGTTGGAAAACACACTTCAATTCTTAGAAGCATTCGTTTTTGAAGAGATTTCCGCTATTTTCATGTGAGTTCTAAGAACGGAATTAGTATATAACGGCTTCTAAGAGTTTGCCTATGATTTTCAGAAGGAATTTATTCATAAAATGAAGGAAACTTGTTTTAATAAATATTTTATGCAATAAATAATAAAGAGAATATTGAAAATTCAGTATTAAAAAGGTTAAAATATGAGTTTTCCTATCAGACTGTTTTGTATTTGTGTATTTTTGCATTTATCATAGAATAGTTTTTAAGTAAATTGTAAAAAAAATACCTAGAAAAATTATACCCCGAATTTCTAAGAATTATTTCAGTCGTGAAGTCCTAAAGAAGAAGACTGGCCTTTAGTTTTTGCGTACTTCCTTTGAGTAAAAAGAACAGATAACTTTTTATACCCTTTGTATAAATAGTTTCTAAAGTCTAAATCTGCGGCATTTGTTTATACAATCTCAAGAGGCTTTTTGCTGGGCGTTTTTATGACTGATCTTAAGGAAAAAATTAAAAGAAAAACAAAAAAACGCTAATGTATTCATAAACTGGCAACTGTTATTGTTGTTGTTTAGCGTTTTAATGTATTTATTTATCTTTGCCGCATTCATTAACAGCGCCAACACAGATACACACACACGCACGCACATACACAGAGCTCAATGAATGAGATACGCGGGTTAATATTATGTGGGAATTATTTTGAAAAGATATGCAAAATTAATTCAAGTAGCTTTTTCATGTATTATTTATATAGTTCAAGTTAAATTTTCGCACGCTGTAATTGCAGCTGAATAATGTAATATAACTGTGTTTAAATGTTTTTTTTTGTATTTCTAATTTTTTGTTAATTAAATGATTGTTGTGTACTAACCAAGTCCGAAACGTTTCTTGATTTTCTTCAGCAAATGCATTTTCTTTTTGCTGGACATTTTGTCCTTGGGACTCATCATCAGTTCGCTGTTCTCCATGGCCAAAACATGAGCAGCAGCATTTAGATGATGATGATGATGTTGCTGATGATGATTATGTTGCTGTAGTGTATGAGTGCTTTGTTGCATATAGTTGGCTGGTATATCCGAAAGACCCATTTTATCGGCTTATTAAATTTAATAAAAACGGACAATAAACGTTACGCGCTGCCTTAACGAAAAAGCAAAAAACTAAAATATTTGCGAGCCTGCAAACTTTTTGGCATCAATAAAGTTTGTTATACATTTAAAACATTTTGATATATTTGGTTGTTATATTTTTTTTTTGTTTGCAACGGTACAAACAAACGCGTACGAGAACTAACCACGGACAAACGAAGAGACGAAACGAAACGAAGCGAACGAACGAGCGAGCGTACCAGCGTAGCTGTATACCAAACACTTCGACGTTTATTTTATAACTGAAACTTCTTTGCAGCGGCACCGAACGGGCAAAGTAAAATGCTGCGACGCCAGCGTCGGCGCCAGCAGCTGAGTAATGGTGAGAGCGTGAGCACAAAACAGGGCACGAGTACTCTTCGTTCGGTATGCAACGTTCTTGCACTACATATTTTAAGTGACACTGACCTTGAATCCTTTGAGTATGCTCTTAAGCTCTTAATAACATTTGCAGCATGTCTCTCAAATTCTAAGAACACTGTTTTTTAAAAGCTGCTTTCTCTTTGCATAGAGTGGCATAATTTTACTTAGCACAGCACCCACTGGTATTATTTGATTGTTTTACCGTCTGCACTTAGGTGACGGCAAGTGAGCAAGTTTTATTTTCTATTCGTTTTATTTTCTTGTTCTGCATGAGCGCGTGAGTTAAATTTAAGCATAATCGCACATCTCTAGTTGAGAATATGGCCTATAGAAGAGCGAGAGAGTGTGTTCATATGTGCAGGAGAGCGCAACTCCGACGCAGCGCACTACTTGCAGCTGTTTCTTATTTACTATGGTTTCGCTTTTGAGCCTGCCTTTCGCGTGTATTGAACCTCCCTTATAATTTCTTAAATGTTGTTGTTGTTGTTGCTTGATCGCTGTGCACCTTGATCGCCGCTTGCTGTTGTTGTTGTTGCTGCTGCTAGCGGCTGTTCTAGGCCAGGTTTTTAGCCGCCTGCATTTTGACCAAACTGCTGCTGGCCTTTTGTGCCGCGAAGACGTTGCTAACTGTTTTGCGGCACTTTTGGCCAAAGTTCAGCAAAGTTCAAAACTTTTTTTTAGGTAACATGGGGCGCTATGAGGTTTGTTAGCTGTCCAAAGTTAAGTGTTAATATGCGCAAATTAACTGGAACACTTGGTAAATTATTTTTTTCTAAATTTTTTTTTGGTTATGCGCTATGAATTTAGTAAAGTTTATAATGGGGAAAGTTATTTTTGTAATATTATTTTCACATTTTAGAGTAGAAACGGATTAAAAAAAGCTAACTAGATATTTTCTTGCGAATTATTAATATTAATATAAGAATATTATTATTAATTTTTTAAAGAACTAGACCACATTATTTACTTTTGTTATACTTATATGTATATCTTCAATATGATATGATATGATATATTATTTATATTATGGCATTGTTATTCAGTTTTATATTATAATATTACTTTATTTATTTATTTTTTGATCAAAGTTATAAAATTCCTTGTTTGTGGAATTTTAATTTTAATTTTAAATTAATCTAATTAGTTTTAATAATATTTGTTTTTATGCTTTTAATTTTTTTTTTCATAATTTAAAAGTATTTCGCCATATTTTCAATTAGAAAAGCTCAATGGGTTTTTGAGTACTTTTTAATAAGTACCTGTAAGAATCCCCGGAACACTTAGTCTATTGTAAAAATGACTATTGTAAATTTTCTTATCAATCGGGGAACGCTCGTCTATTTTGGAATAAGCCATAAATAAATAAATGCTTCTTTGATAAAAGTATTTAATAATGATTCATGGGAATGCAGTGTAGTAATAAACCTCACATCAAGAACGTATTTTACCTAACATATTAAACGAAGAATACTTCCATGTTGCACATGAGATCATCATCTAAAAAGGGAATAATATTTTCGTTTGGCATTTTCATTAAATGCTGGCTTAAGACAATTCTTTACAGCTATTGATTTAAATAGCCATGGCCTGGTACGGTTATGAAAATTAGGAAAATGCGTACGAAAACCATGTGACATCTGAAGACAATAGAACCTTGGAACTGGAAAGGCCTTAGAACGGAATAGCGACAATTGTCAAGGCAAAAGACAAATGGCAAATGGAAGAAGAGGCCAAAACAGACTGCGACGAACAAGAATAAGAAAAAGAAGTTAAGGAACCTCAAACCAGGCAGCAGATGTTTCCAAATGTTCGTGGGAGAGATCATTTGAGCAGGCGACTCTATACACAGAGAGAGCAGCTAGAGGGTATTTTTGCAATGGGGAAACACACATTGGCAATAAAAATGCAAAATTTAAAAATACGCTACTTTGAATACTGTACAACAAAAACAACAGAGGATCAGCGGCATAAAAAATAAACATAATATTATCTCCCCCAGGCAGGGAGGCAGACAGAGAAATATGGCAGCAGCTGCCTTTGGGGGCGCCTGTCTGCAGGCAGATTATGAATAAATATATAAATATATCCTTATATAGAGTGCAGTAGGTGTCTTATCAAAGACAGACAACTGGCGCACGTCCGCCACGTGTTTGCCAAAACCAACAAACCCATTCGGAAATCCAATTCTTTGCCATGCATATGAGCATTTAGGGATAACAGCGTTAAATTTACACCTGGTTTTTTTTTTGCTTTCTTTTGGCCAACAAACAAACAAAACAACAAAGTTCGGGGCAAAGGTAAAGGCAACAACTGAAAACCCTTTCAGTGCGAAATGCAGCCACAGATGCGCGTTGATCTACACGTCGTTTTTATATATATTTCGTTATGTTGGGGGTAGGTTTGCCGATTTTTGCACTACTTCTTGCATTGGTCTCTTGGTGGTTCCTGTTTCGCGAGCCGTGTCCTCTTTGATACCCTTGCAAAGAGCATAAGCCTTTTTTAGGAAAATTTGCAACGTTTCATAAAATATCATCGTTTTGTATAGATTACATACTGATAGCGATCAAAATTAATTATTGCAATTTATATATTATAATTTTTAGATGACATAAACAAATAAAGTTTGAATATGTCTACATTTATTATTATTTTACAAATTAAGTTTTTATAGAAAAAATCCGATTAACAAAAGCTTATAATATAAAATTAAAGCGGACAAATTTTGTAAGTTCTATAATAAAAACGTGATTGATGATTTAATTTACTTTTTTAAATTTACTTTTAAAAAATCACATTTAGATTGAACTTAAACATCAACAATTTGTTTTATATGTTTGTAAGGGTATTTAAAGTTCGGCACGCAAAAAATAACTGCTCCGGTTTATTGTATTTATTTGGTGTGTGTGTGTGGTTTTTTTTGGCCAGGTTCAGCGGCAGCAGCTGTATTTTCTCGCATTTCAGACGGGACGCGCGCCTGCTGCCAGCCAGGATGCTGAATATGCATTTCCACTTTAATATCAAAAATTAAATGCTTTTCTGTCTGTCTAGCTGTCCATTTTGCCGCTGCGGATCCCTTCCGATCTGGCAAATTGCATCTGCTGTCAACGTATGTAAAAGCATCCACACAGACATCAGTCTGGCCGGCCAAGCAATTATTATCCTTGATAAAGAGTCCTCTCACCACAGACAACAGTTGTCCACATACATTATACGAAAAAAAACGATGAAGCAAAGATCACGTGTCCTTTGATCATGGTCTGTTAATGCAAATGTCCTGAGGGAAGAGTCTTTCATATTTAAATGCTGGTACAGCGTTAGGGAACTTAAAATATTACCGATTAATTTGAATTTAAAAAGCTTAAAATTTAAACAATTTATTTGGGAAAAAAAGATTCGGTTTAAGCTTCAATTCTTATCGGTTGAAATATACTTTACATATCTTGCTCAAGCATTTTCAATAAAAAATTTTAAATTATTAAAAAAAAGGGATAGGTGTTTATCATATGTCAAATCACAAATGTGAGTCAATAACTTGATAATAACTCTTATCACAATTGGCCATAATTTATAAATTTCAGCATATTCAGGCAAATTTTAAGCCCTAACCTTTATAGACGAGTTGAAGATAAAAAAGCTAATAATTAAATTGTTACCTATCTAAATAGATGTCTATTAAATATTGTGGATTTTTTAAATTTAATTTTCTACATTAGGGTCCGCGCGATTAATAAATAATTTTTCACCACAAGCAGATATGATATATGACTCTTTTTTTTGTTTTTGTTTTAATAAACTAATAATGTGAACTTGAATGATAAACCCAGAATGGGAAATATATAAATGTTATCACAGTTTAAGCGACTTTTGACATATGCCATAAACATTAGGTAAATATATAGAGAGAAGCGTGCTGAGAAGTTAAAAATTCAAAAGTAAGCAATTTCTTATCACAAACACCTGGATAACGAGCAGCTGTAATCAGCTAGAGAAATACTCGATCGTTTATCTTTGAGATGAAATCAATAAAATTAACAGAGTTGGGCAAATGAGAAAACTGTAACAAATTCCCAAAAAGGAAGAAATGTTGCCCAAAGCATGTTTAATTAGAAAACGACATATGCAAAGGATATCGAGGATCACATATGAAAACGGAGAGAGCGTGTGCAAGAGTCCCAGAACAGTTGTGTTTTGTATATAAATATAGAGAAAACTAATCCCACAGACTTAAGCAAGGAAATGAAAGAAAGAAAATTACGCAAGCACTTGAGAATGAAGGCGGCAGCAGGCACTGCTCATTACACTGTAAAAAATTTGTTGCTGTTCAGCTAAAATTAGAGTAGAAGTGATTTTAAGTTTAAAACAATTGAGAAAATTAATCAACAGGATTGGTTAAAAAGAAAAAAATAAAAATATCAAATAAAAAAATAAATAAATAAATAAAATAAAATTGTATTATAATTGAACATAACATTTTTAGGTAACAAAATTAATTTTATTGTACTTTTGCGTTTAAATTTTGAAATTTAAAATAAAGACGACAAAGTTTTATTTTTTTTGAAAAAATTCTATTGTTGTGATTTTGAATTTGAGATTTAAAGAAATAAATGAAATTAAATAAAAAAATATTGAATTGAATAATAATTCTAAAATTTACAAAAAGAAAAGCAATTTTTTACGGTGTATGCATGTGTGTATTGTATGTATAGGAAACAGTCTATATATAGTCGATCCTTTTGGCTGTCGTATACCTGCGCAGCGACTGCGGCAGTTGGTGCAGCTCCTCGAAACGAGCCAAGACGAGATGAGGTGAGGGTGAAACCGATCAAAATCTAGCGTTTTTGGGTTTGCACGACGTTCAACTTCCTTTTGCAGGGCGCATCCGCATACGCTAATCAAATATCCGATGCGTCCCAGAAATACCCGCCAAAAATTATAAAACGGAAGAAAGGAAAATCA
The DNA here is from genome assembly GCA_004143825.1 of Drosophila micromelanica. Taxonomy (NCBI): domain Eukaryota; kingdom Metazoa; phylum Arthropoda; class Insecta; order Diptera; family Drosophilidae; genus Drosophila; species Drosophila micromelanica. Next base: position 154,014 of record SCDY01000335.1, read on the forward strand.
ACATATGTGGAGAGCGGGGAATACGGGAAATGTATCTTATGGATGCAGCCGTATGGCCCGTTAGGCGTTCTATTGCACAGTTTTTTCCGCGCGTTTAAATATTTGGAAAAACTCGCGCATTTGGCAAGTCATTTATGGGGTGATGCGAGCATAGTCCTTGCTAGGTCCTTGCTTTGGTTCTGGCCCATTGTGTTGGCCCTTTGTGTCGGTCATGGTCAATTTTTTGTGCTACCTGCGTCTTGTGACTGCGCCCAGCGTTTTCCCTTATTGGGTTTCCCTATATCCTTCGCAGTTCTTGCCATGCCATACAACTCCTTTGTCAGAAATCATTGCCATAAACTCTACAATTTATTATCCAGCTGCATTGAAATCAAAGTTTTATATACTGTTTTTTTGCTGGGTTTGGTAATCAGGTAAAATCACAGGTAACCGGACAGACACCTGTAGCCCAACGTAGTTCTTGCATTACGTCAACATTCGCGCCCATTTTTTTTTATAAAATCAAAAATCCGACAGCTAAACTGTTTTTATAGCCGCGTGAGAGTTTTTCTCACTCCTTCAGGACTAATACTTGACTCTTCGTGATTCTAAGCTGCTTAAGGACTTGATGTCCTTATTCCAATAGAGACAGGTAACCTTTTCAGGTGCAATGCTTATCAAGGATACTTGGCTGCATTGTGCAGGTGTTTTGCCTGGAAATCGATGGGTAAGAGGGTATCTATGTAGAAAAAATACAGGCATAAGTACGCCATTTAATTCAGCTCACCTCTAGTTGTTGTAATTATTAATATACCTTTTATTATACCCTCTTAAAGGTTTTATTTAAAATCTTGGAAATTATGGTATACATATGTACGCAATTAAAAACAGATCTGTTTTTACAATCGTTCACGAAGGGAACGTCATGCTGTCCGCCTGTCTTTCGAATAATGAACGCAACTTTTTTTCGGCGCTAATTATTAAGAAATTATCCAGAAGAACTTCTACTGAGAGGCTGGCAAATCGATACACCGCAAATCGAAAATCGAAATCTATAGAGCCAAAATATTTTCATGTTTGATGTGATTTTGGTATTGATTTTGCATTTAGATAAATTCTATATTAAAAACCGAACCATTTTTGAAAAAATGTCTTTTGACTTTCTTTTTAAAATAAGTTTGAGGGGTTCAAATTTGTTTGTCAAAAATCATGCTAATATTGAGAAAAACTTGGATATGTAAAGCTCTCCTACACATAGGTCTCACATTTGAAACTCCCACAAACTTGTCGAAACTAAACCGATTTTCATGTTTGATGGCATTTTCATCAAAAATTTTCACTAACATCGATTTTACATGGAAAATCAATGAATTTCTGAAAAAATTTTTTTTTTTTAATATTTTGGAAAAAAGCATGTACCTATTTTCAAAAAAAAAAATTTCAAAATTTAAAATTGCGAGTTTGGATTGTTAATCGATTTTTCTGGCCAAAAATAGTATAAAAACATCAATTAACTTGATTTTGAAGAAGTCTAATTTTTTGTCAAAAATCATGCTAAAATTGAGAAAAAATTTGGACACGTAAAGCTTTTTGACACATAGGTCTTGTATTTGAAACACCCATAAATTTCTCAAAACTGAACCGATCTTCATGTTTGATGACATTTTGATCATGATTTTTCACTAACATCGATTGTACCTTGAAAATCGATGCATTTCTGAAAAAATATTTTTTTAATATTTTGGAAAAGAAATGTTCCCCCCTAACTCATTTTCGAAAAATTTTTTTTTCAAAATTTAAAATTGCGAGTTTGCATTTTTGATCGATTTTTCTGGCCACAAATAATATAGAAAACCACATTTAACTTGATTTTGAAGGGGTAAAATTTTTTGTCAAAAATCATGCAAAAATTGAGACAAAGTTGGACATATAAAGCTCTCCGACACATAGGTCTCATATTTGAAACACCCATAAATTTGTCAAAACTGAACCGATTTTCATGTTTGATGGCATTTTGATCACGATTTTTCACTAACATAGATTGTGCATTTTTAATCCAATTTTTTAGCCTCAAATAATATAAAAACAACATTTAACTTGATTTTGAAGGGGTAAAATTTTTTGTCAAAAATCAAGCTAAAATTGAGAAAAATTTGGACATGTAAAGCTTTTTAACACATAGGTCTTATATTTTAAATAAAAAGTCAATACATTTCTGAAAAAAAATTGTTTCACGAATGTCCGCTTGCGTTAACGCAACTCCGCAACTCCCAAAAATATAAATTTCACACAGTGTTAAACCTAGATCCCCAGATTGAGTTCACCAGATTTTCGTTTGTACATTGCATATATTATGACACTATTATTTATTATATGAGCTTTGATGATAAAATAAAAAATATATATTGGTTTTATCAATTATAATCTGCTTATTTTTATGTGTTATTATCATTTCATAAAACGCATAAAAAGCTTAAGTTAATATTATATCAAAGCTCAATACGGAACCAATTTTGCATTTTAAATTGTAACGATTTTGAAATGAGTACTTTCGAAAACTATCGCCAGCAAATGCGGTGTCATCGTTAACATCGAACAGCTGTTTCAGTGTGCGTGCATGGGGCGGAAGAAGGTCACAAACCCCATTGGAATGTGGCAAGCAGACTTTAATTATTGCCAAATATCCAATTAAAAGCTCCTTAAATAGATAAAATAATGACACTTATATTTACACGTAGTCATTTGGTTACCTTCAGCAGTAAATGTGCCTTATAGGATGCATAAGCACATGTCCCGCAAAATGAATAATGCACAAAGCAAATAAAGTAGCTGTTGGCTGAACTTACCGATTTTACCCGCCGACTGACCCATAACTACTTCATTTAACGGGACTCAACACATTAGAAACTAATGATTAGATTATTTTGGTATAAATTTCTTTGTTGCTTTCACCAACATTGGCAAATTTTCATAACATAGACACTCAAGCACATAAATTGACCATATACCGCGGTTGTTATATTGCACATTAAATTACTTTAATTTGGTTTCCATTTTTTGAGGCCACATTTTCTTTTATTTTGTTTGGCTGCCGGCAGGCCAATTCGATATTACTCATATTGCTCATTCACAATAGGTCGATAACATGCATATACAAGGTGGCAACGTTCAGCAGCGATGTTGGTATCGAGTAGTTTTATTTGACAGCTTCGTGGTTAAAGAAGAAGAAGTAGCAAACATAATACGCGATGTGAGAAATGCAAAAAATATGCAATAAAAAAGGACCTTTTTCAATTGTGTTAATATAGTTTCTCAGTGCTTGGCCACTTGCTACCCACTAGCCGAGTGCAAGCGAGAGATAAAGCGGCAATAAGGACTAGAACAGCAAACGCAGCAAAAGTAAAGCAAAGCAAAAATGGCGGATCCCCTCAGTCTTTTGCGGCAATACAACATAAACAAAAAGGAAATCATCGAGCGTGATAATCAAATCATATTCGGTGAATTCTCCTGGCCAAAGAATGTCAAAACCAACTATCTCAAATATGGGTACAAAAAAATTCCAACAAAATTATAAATGTTTTTTTTTTGCCAACACATTAATTTTGCTTTTCATATTTTCGGTCAGCTCGGGCAAAAAGGGCGCTCCACGTGAATATTATACACTGGAGTGCCTGCTGTACTTGCTCAAGAATGTCATGCTGCAGCATTCGGTGTATGTGCGGCAGTGTGCCGCCGAGGATATACCCGCCGTGAATCGACCCGATCGCAAGGAGCTTCTCGCCTACCTCAATGGGGAGACGCCCACGTGCGCCAGCATCGACAAGAGCGCACCGCTGGAGATACCCACACAGGTGAAGCGTACGGCGGATGGAGATGCGGCGGCAAGCGGTGAGACGGCGGCGAAGAAGGCGCGCTTTGAGGAGACGCAGGTGCAGAAGGTGCGCGAACAGCTCGCGGCACGATGGGATGTCAATCAAAAGGAGACGGCGGTCAATATGGACAACATCAAGTCGCTGTCGGAGACGATGTCGGTGGAGAAGATTGCCGCCATCAAAGCGAAACGTTTGGCCAACAAGCGTACCACAATTAAGCGCACCGATAACGAGGACGCCATGGGCACAGATCTGCGCGCCATTCTCGATTACGATGTGGACTCCACCAAGGATATCATCAGTCGTGAACGGCAATGGCGCACGCGCACCTCGGTGCTGCAGAGCACCGGTAAGGTGTTCGCCAAGAACATTTTCGCCATGCTGCAGGGCATCAAGGCACGCGAGGAGGGACGCAATCGGCCCCAGGTGCCCAATCCCATTAAGATGCCGGAGCCGGCGCGCATTGCCAAGCCGCAGCCGCAGCTCTCGCAGTACAACCGTTACGATCAGGAGCGTTTCAATCGCCAGAAGGAGGAGACGGAGGGCTTCAAAATCGACACGTTGGGCACATATCACGGCATGTCCCTGAAATCCGTGACCGAAGGCTCGCTTGCGCAGCGCAAAGCTCAGGCGAATATGCCACATGGTGCGACGGCGGCCACAGCCGCGACACGTGCCGCTCCAAAGGAGCTGCTGCCGACGGCCCAGGCACGCCAGCTGCCCGCCAATGGGCCACAGAAGCGACCGTCGCGTACACCGATTATCATCATACCGTCTGCCAATACGAGCCTTATCACCATGCTGAATGTTAAGGACATACTGCAGGACTTGCGGTTCATGTCCACCGCCGACAAGAAGCTGCAGGGCTGCCAACGCGAAAGCGAAGTGCTCCTCCAGGTGAGCACTGAATTAATTACTCTGCCAATTTCGGCTAATCCCATCATGCATTCATATTACAGCGCAAGCGCAATAATCAGACCGTTTCGTATCGCGTCGTGGACAATCCCATCAAGCTCAGCCAGCAGGATTGGCAGCGCGTCGTCGCTGTTTTCGTTATGGGTCCACAGTGGCAATTCAAAGGCTGGCCCTGGGACGGCAATCCCGTTGAAATTTTCTCAAAGAGTAAGTGTTCACGAATATGGCTTAAAGATGATATAGAGTATCTTGCTGCGCATAAGGCGAGTATTGTGACAAGGGAAAACCCATTCCTTGCTTGTCATCCAACATAAATTGGAAGTTGTTTTTAGTTAGGAACAGTTAAAGTTATCCTAAGCAAACTTGGTTATAATAAGCTTGGATATTCTCCCAAAATATAAACAAAATCTGATAAATGTAAATGAATATTTGTATATATTATATATGTATATATTGAAAAATATATTCACCAAGATATCTTAAACAAGCTAAAATGTATAACAAAATAGGCTTAAATTCAACATCTATGTATCTTCATAAATTTAGTTTGCGGATAAAGTATATATTTGTTTTGTAATCCATATTTATGGTTTTATATCTATCATATATTAATTCTGTGCCCTTCTCTTTTAGTTTGTGCTTTCCACTTGTGCTTCAGTGAGCTGAAATTGGATGCGAATGTGGAACGCTGGTCGGTGACATTGTTGCGTTTATCCCAAAACAAAAGACATTTGGATCGCGCCGTACTTAGTAAATTTTGGGAGACGCTCGACAAGTAAATACCCTTAAATATTTGTATAAAAATAATAAATTTGTAACACTTTACTTTTTTGCAGATATATGCTTAAGAACAAGCCCGATTTGAGGTTTTAAATGCTGTGACGTAAATTTGGGCGCGCAATTGTTAGCACTACACTAAACTACAAAACAAAATAAAGAAAAAATAAAAAGTAACCCAGGAAGCTCGTTGTTATTAGCTAGCTGATATAATGTCCTACACTACAGCTTTTCTATGCACTTTGTAGTGGGCAATGAGCGCTAAAAAATAAAGCTACAAGTTTTTTCAAAATGTACAATGTATAAACTATGAAACAGAGTTAAGAGAAGAAATATATAATTTGTATAACTAGTTTTAATAAAAAGTTATAAGACAAATCAAGCGATTTTCTTGTTTAAAGTTGTGCGAAATAAAAGTGTTAATTGAATTAATGTTAAACAGAAAAAAATCGCAGCTTAACAGCTGTTAAAAATTACAGAGCGGTTTAGAGTGTTTTAACAGCTGTCACTAATAACGGTCATTTTATTCCTGTCTAAGCATAATAGTTAATTATAGCATAATTGTCTCATTGCAGCTTTAAAATAACATTTTAAAAAAATTAAAAATGTACTTTCTTTCATTTTATATAAAACTGTTAAGCTGAAAAAATTCCAGCTTTCAAGAACTCAACTTTTTGACTTTCAACTTTTTTAACAAAATATGATTTATTGTTTGTTAGAATAGAGTATTTCAAAAACACCACTTAATTGGTTTGTGTGAATGATTAAATCAGAACAAAGTTTAAAATATTTACATTTAAATTAGGGTTCCAGAAAACTTATTTTTTTTTTAATTTTGCTTCAATTAAACCTGTTAACTATAACATACAAATGTTATTAACAGTTCAATAACAGCGCAAAATGGAATGCCATGAAATGGAATTTAAATAATATAAATTTAAATTGTTTATCACATATCGAAAAAATTTCATTTTATATTTTTAAACACAACACAAAAGGGCAACAGAAGCTAGTATTTTTCTTTATATCTATATAGTATTACAACAATAATAAAGCTAGTGAGTAGTCGCAGCTAAACTGCGCCCATTTGCAGTATGGGCGTAAAAAGTTTATAGGCCTGCTCGATGTACTTGACCGCGGACAACATTTCGCCAAAGTAGGTGCTGACCCTCGCCTTGCACTCCTCCTGCTGTGCTGCGTCGGCCGCATCGCTCTTGCTGCTCAGGACGGACGCATAGCGCTGAGTCAGCCCCTGGAGGTGTCCATTGAACTGCTTGCAGAGTTGTACAATGCCGTCGACCTCGTTGGCGGTGCTGTGATGCGCCTTCACCAGCATCAGCTCGGCGGTCTTGTGCAGCTTGCACATCTCCAGGGCGCAGGCTTCGCTGAGCGCATTGATGCTCTTCGCATAGGCCTGCTCCAGATCGGCTGCGGCGGCCTCATCAGAACCCAGCCAGCTGAGGGACTGCGCCCAGTGACTGCAAGAAAAAATCGATTTTATGTGGTTATACTTTAACTATAAGTTATAATTTTATTTAAATATCTTTATTAATTCAACATTTATATCTGAATAGCATACTTTACGGAAAAATTAATCCGACTGGATGGAGAATAAAGAGCTAATTTCAATATCTTTAAATCAAAGCTAAGATCTTTCGAGCAATTGAATGAAAAAATTTTTAAACACTTTAGAAAATGCAGCAAAATGGTTGACAAATGAAAACTTTAGATCAGCTTTAAAAATTAAAACCTTTTTGATTTTAATTTTAAAAATTATAGTAATAGTATTTATGTACATTTTTATCAGTTTTTTTAAATATTAAACTGTTTGGAAGAGTAAAATGTATAAAATAGTCTACGTATTTAGTTCAAAACTCTTGGCTAAGTAATAAAACAAATAGTTTTTAAATATTCCCATAAATGGAAACAAAATAGTTATATAAATTACACCAGGTCATGGTTAATAAGGGATTTAATCTAGGCCTTTCTCACCTGGCTACATCATCAAAATGAATGCCCAGCTCCGCGTCGGCGATGGTGGCCAACAAACGCTCGCCGAGCTCAGCCGCCGTGTAGTGGCCTTCGCTGTCGCACTCCAAATCCTCCAGTTCCAACAGCTCCTTGACCTCGCCAATGGTCTCCTGTGCGCGCAATGGTTATTAGCATGCAATGAACTATTGTTTACAGTTTTCACTCACCTGGAGTTCGCTTAGTGCCTGCCCGCTGACCGCGTCCAGCAGCGTGTCCAGCTTGAGGCGCGACTCCTTGGACAGTATTTCCAGGGCCTCGTAGTGCACCAGGCCGCAGTAGTTCTCGAAGAGCACATCGAAACGCAGCTGTGCCTTTTGTTTCTCCAGCTGCAGCTGTTGCAGTGATTGCTCCATTTTATCTGCATCCTTCTTGGCCTCCAGCAGCACCGCACTCAAATTGGGCTTGTCCGCCTCGAGGCCGAGCAGTTTCCGCTTGTTCATCAATTTCGGATCGTTCTCCTGCAGTATCGTCATCGTCTTCTTGCCAATGCCCTCGAGCGTGTCCAGGCCCGTGTTGAGCACCTTGCTGCCCAGCGTTGTGACCAGGCCCAGATTGAATGTCGGTCCGCCGCCAGCTTCCGACTTTGGCTCAGTGTCCGCTGTTGGAGTTGCCGCTGCTACTGGGGGCGTGGCAGCCGCCTCGGCTGCATTGATGCGCGCCAGCTCCTCGGGATCGGGAACGCCTATGATCTGATTTAGGCCCTGGTTCACTTGGGTGGTTATGTTGCCCAAGCCTTCGGTGGCGGTGCTTAGCACCGAGCTCAATTTGCCGCCCCACAGACCCCAGCCAGAGCTGGTGGTGGAGGTGGCGGAGGGGGGCGCATTCTCCGATTTCTCTTCAGCTGCAATTGCTTCGTTGTTTTTGTTGTTTTGCGTCTGTTGCTGTTGTTCTACATGCACAAACTTCTCGTCGTCCTCATCGCCATCGCCCCAATCGTCCCAGTTGTCATCTTCGTCGCTTTGATTCCAATCATTTGTGCTCTCATCTGGTTTATTTGGTTTATTTGCCATTATTTCGTGCGTTTACCACGTAGTTTCATTTACTTTTTGTGCTTGACAATAATCGATAGCTCGATAAATAAATACTAGCACATTTGCAGCTAAAAAATACCACTGTTAAACAGCGGGCAGTATTGCGTTTTACAGAGCCGCGAAATGTAATGTGTGTGAAATGTAACGGTATAAATCTTAAAAACTTAACATAAATGATAAGTTTTAAGTTAAATAACTTACTAAACTTACTGAAGCTGAAGTGAGAGGAAGTACTTGCATATAACAAAAGATGATATAAAAAGTTATGTAAATGTTTGTCTTTATTTCCATTAACTTATACTCATATTACATTATTTTAGATAATTTTTTTTGCTAATAATTTACAATTGATTTAAAAAACCAACCAGCAAACGTATAAATGAAACTACATAGTTCCCACAAACGTACATAACCTCAAATTGTGTTGTCACCCAACAACAAGAACAACAGCAGCAACAACAAGTGACAGTTGCTCTTATTAGAAGTACATAAATTATTGGGGGACCTTGTGTCACCTGTGCGTTGGAATGCCCAAGTTGAGCTTCCACATCGATGCCTTGGCATTCATTCTCTCACTCACACACACACAGACAATTTGCAATGCATACAAATTGAATTGATATTAGTTTGTAAAATATTTAGGCATTAAAATGGCATATGTATGTATGCGTGTGTGCGTACGTGTCTGTGTGCGTGTGTTTGGTATTTGTATTGGTGTTGTTCTGATATGATCTGTATTTTGTATGGGAAAACATGACATGCATTTACAAAATTTAAAATTCATTTTAATTGCACAGTTATTCGCACAATTGAGCATGTTAACGGAAATTGGTCTCTTAGATCTGTGCGCTCTCTCAGCGCTGGGATATGTAACTGTTGTTAGCTCTGTTTTTGTAGTTGCTTTGAGCTAGCTTTTAGCTGAAGAGAGAAGAGAACAACAACATTAAAAGTACTTTCCAATTTTTGTTGGGATCTTTTTATGGTATTTTCAAAATAAATAAAATTCTAGCAATGAAATAGCCTCTCACACAAACACACGAATTTTAACTGCTTTTGCACATTGTGCCATATATCTAATTGTGCTCATAAATTAGAAACGAACACAAACAAAATTCGGTTGTCAGCTGAAAGTTTGCTAACCAGCAAATAAATTTGACAAAATTAACAAACCAAGACAATTTACCTAACGCACAGACGCACGCACACCTTGGCAAAGAATTTTCATAAACTTGCTGCATACTTTGAGGCACACACACAGTTGGGGTGCGAGTAAAACAACCACACGCATATTTCGTCAAGGCGGCTGCCATAAAATGCGCACAGCCAAAATTTATCTTCGAGACCAAAAGCAAGAAAACGCAACTAGTTGAACAACTGTTGTTGTTGCTGCTGCGGCTTAATGCGTTTCCTCTGCTGCTTTATGATTAATATTTTAATTAAAAATTGTAAGCATAGCATCGAGTGATCAACTTTTACGTTGATGTAACATTTGCATTAGTGCGTTTACCTCAACCGCTAATATGTTGGCAGCCCCCAACCCCAACCCAGATAAAAAATAAATAAAAAAAATGTAAATAAAAAAGTAAGAATGTAATAACAGCAAAAACGACGCATTATTTGTACACATAAAACAAAATAATTACTTACTGACTTTATTTATTAAGTATACGCCCCCTCACAGAATATAGGGACTGGGTAACTATGCTTGTGGTTCCATTGGCATTCAATGCCTCTGACACTGGCAATGTGCATTTCAGGCACCTGACGCAGTTTCCTTCAAATGCAAATTTTCCAAATAATTGGCAATTGCTGCAGAAAGGGGAAAGGAGAGAGAGAAAGGAGTTACACACTCACTTGCCGAAATAATTGCATGTTCGGTGTCTTGTACGAGTTGTAGTGCCAAAAATTAAATGTAATATTGCCAGCAGTCAGACAATATTATCACTTGCATTGCCAAGTAGAATTTGCTGACTAAATTTAGTTGCTCGTAATGTTCACACATAAACACACCCAAGTATGCGTGGTGCAAAGCTTAGTTAATGTTTTAATGAAAATGCTTATTAAATGCACTAACTAAATTTTCAATTATTAATCTCATGTTAGTATTAAATATCTGCGGTAAGCTGTTATCAAATCATTTCTCAGCTATCAATCATCTTATTAAATACCAACACTTTTGTAATACACTCAACAACGATAGTTATAATGTGGTGTAAAACGTCAAACTAATGGTATAACCCAATTTTGTCAATTATTTATTATTATTCTATTATTATCTTATTTTAGTACTTATTTCAATTACAATACTTTTTTTTATCTTTACTTAATTATTTTGCAATTACAGATAGTGTCGACAAGTGATGTAAGTAGAAACTATATTAATTAAACTTTCTCTCAACAAGCAAATATATGTTCAAAATTTGATAGGACCAATTGGAAACCATAAAATATTTGTATGGTTCTTAGCTGAGGGAAAAATACAGTGTTGGCTTACAATAAAAAAGGCTTGATTTTAAAATTTGTTAATGGAGTGGAAAAGTTTAAAACTTTTTCCCAACTATAAGTATTTTACATTCAAGGTTTGGTTCCAATTCAATTGATCTTTAGTTTGCTATTTTCAAAGTTTGGATTTTCAACCAGTATTTTTAAAGTTTTACTCTAAGTTTGATTATGATAGGGTTTCTCGACCTAATCTTTTTATCACAGGTACATTTAGGGCAATGAAATATCTAAGGGTGTCTTGTTTTTCGTACGAGTCAAGCAATTCAACATGAGTGTTTTTCGAATTGATTCACGACAGTTATTCACAGTTAAAATTGTTTTAACTGTGCACACAAATAGACAAAACCAAATAGGCGGCAGGGTCAAATCGGGCTTTAAGTAGGACACAACTCAATACCCACATTCATTCATTTCAATGATCCTAGCGAGGGTCTACATTGGCCTAAAAACGTGTACATCTGTGTGTTTTCAGGCAAAGGACATCTTTGTCATTTTTCCCCACAAACAACTAATAAAGGAGCTCTCATCATTGTTGTTGCTGTTGCCGCCTGTCTGTAGTACATTGTTATTGATACCTCAGCTTCCGTTAAAACACACACACACACACACACGCATACTTTGCATCAGACAAGGGAACCCTTTTTGGGGCGACTCCCAATAGCCTTCAGCCTGGCTTTTACTTCCCTTTTTGCCCTGCTTTGAGCTGATGACAATAAAGCAAACTTCCAGCTGTTTATTAACATGTTTCTTTGTCAATATATACGAGTGTATTTATATACATATACATTTTATGTAAATACACACACTTGCACAATCTTAACTGTTGATAGCCATGGCGGCATTTCTCTCTGTGTGTATGTGTGTGTGTGTGTGTTTACAAGTTTCGTCTTACAAGTGAAAAATTCCTTTAGGCCAAAGTGTGCATTAAGAAGATTGTTTTACTATTGTTGTAATATACCCAACAGCACATACACACACACTCACACAACAAAAATACCTTAACTACATGACATCGCATTGGCAGACGAGACAGCTTCGCCTGCAGCTTCGTTTGTTTCTCCTTCTCAACTTCTCTCTCTCACTCTCTCTGTCTCTATCTCTATCTGGCACGCTGTCATTCCACTCAACAAAAGGATTCAAATTTCATTAAATCTCATACAAAAGTATCAAAATGCCATTGTTGTCATGAAACACACACACTCGCACACACACACACACACACATTGCATTTGCCTTACACCCCCCCACGCCCATTCAGGTTGCCTGGCTCCTTGTCGACACTAAATGTAGCGGCATCTGCAGCTTGTATATATATTGGTAACTGCTTTTACTTTGGGCCTTTTATTCGATTTACGTTCCAACTTGCTCAAATTTGTTTAGTGTGTATGTGTGTGTGTGTGTGTGTGTGTGTGAAGGGAGTTTTCTTGAGCTTAACGCCCAGGCATTGATCGCTATCATCTATAATGGAAAACTTAATAGACTAGACAACACTTTGTTGCAAGAAGCATCTAATATTAAATTTCCTACATGTATTTTGCGATATTCGCAAATAACTGGCGAAATTCTGAACAGCACTGATTACATATTCGATATTTTGATAAGGCAAAATATATATTCACAACTAAAATATATACTTATAATTTAATAATTTATTTTAGCAGAATTTCATACACATGTCGATTTAATACTATTACAATATGAATTTTTTTGGTTATCGTTGCTTCAACAAATTGGCTTTAATCAATTTTAAATTTTTTAATTTTGCATGCAGAATTAAAATGAAGTATGTAACATGAAAATCAGTTGCCTTTTGACAAAATTCTAGGCTTTTAAAGTCTGAAAAAGTTATTCAGGGTAATTGAGAACTTTTTATACTCGTTCACGAAGTGAAAGAGTATATTGGTTTTGTGCAATGTCCGTCTTGCTGTCCGCCTGTCCGTCTGTCTGTATGAACGCAATTATTTTCGCCGCTATTGAAGCTAGAGACTTGAAACTTTGGATATAGACTCGTGTGTACCCGCATCAGATAAAGTGTTAAGGATTTTGGGATGCGCCCACGGGGGGCGTGGCAAAACGATAACAACTAAAATCGCAAATCGATAAAGTCCACAATTTTAAAGCTAGAGCCACCAAACTGTATATAGCTGTGTATATAGCTGGTGACCTCCTTAGAAGATTGACACCTTGATCTCCCGGCCACGCCCACTGGTACGCCCCCCAGCGCTTCCGCCATTAAAAATCGGATATGGCTATATCTCCCACAGTTTTTGAGCTAGGGTCACCAAATTTGGGATGTATATTACTGGAAAGCCCCCACAAACATCAAAGAAAAAAATTTTTGGCCACGCATTTTTGTTTTTCGAAAATTCACATGCTTTTTTACCAAAAATTTTCAAAAAATATTTATTTTCAATAATACAAATATTTTAAGTGCAGAATCAATTTGCAGGACAAATCATGAACAAAATGCCCTCAAACGTGAAAATCGGTTCACTTTTGACAAAGTTATGATAGTTTGAAGTTTGGGAAC
>SCDY01000336.1:0-69960 GCA_004143825.1 Drosophila micromelanica
AATGCTAGCACCACAAATTTTGTCAAAATCGCGAAATTTTAAAATCGAAATATTTTGATGAAAGTAGATTATTTAGACTTTTACGAGTTTAAAGAGGTGCATCTTTCCGGGTTCGAACTCTATTCGGCCGAGATATGGCCATTAGAAAGTGAGTTTTATGTCAAAAGACCTCATTATCATTTTTGACAAAAATCACAAATTTTATCAAAATCAAATTTAAAAAAATAAGATAGCAATTTTTTTTTGAAGAAGGCAAAGGTATTGAGAGCTATAGATACAACAAATCAAGTTACATTTATAAGAAATATTTCAAAAAATTGCAGTGAGCAAGCCATGATGTCTTTCAACGTGAAGTTTACAATCTGTAATTATACACAATATAAGTTTACATACTCATTTTACATAGAACAACATAAATACATAAAGATCCACAATGCCGTGTTATAAGCAAGAGAAGAGCCTAGAATACCGCTCTCGGCGGGATACGACAAATGATAGGAACACAATGGCGCCTAAGCCGGTTCGTCCACGCAATATGAGTTTCCACGGCCTCTTTGGCATGTCCATTGCAGCTCAGCATCTCATAGTGGACGAGAAATGGACACCGAGTTCTGTGACCGAGGAGTTTAAAAAGATGAACAATTTGCTGAGTAAGTGATCAATAAAATACCGGTTAATACTGTTCCGTCCTACTCTCAAGAACGTATATTTTTTAGAGCGTCGCGTAATTTTTAAGAAACATGAGACAAAGGCCAAACGTGCGCATCTTTTGCTTGAGAGCAAGAAATTGAAGGCACAATGCGCCAATGGTCGACTCAAACTGCAGAAGATAACATCTTTAAATAATTCACATACGATTCACAACTACTTGAGTAACCATCGTGACATGCAGCGTCTCTACCAAAAAATGCCCTTGTATCTGGTTGCGGATAACATCAATCAGCGCAAGTCAACTAAAGCAAAAATATAAAAGATTATTGGTTTGTAGAAGTTTATCATCGGAGTGATGTGATAACTTAAGATTATCTAATTATAGTTGGAGTGGTCCGAGGCGCAAAATCGCGTCAAGTATAAGGCTGTTCTACCGGAGGAGGTGCAAACGCGTATTTTGCGTAAGAAAATAGCAAACTCGGATATCCGACAGAACATCATTCAAACTATTAATATTACTTACAAGAAAATGTTGCAAGTGCTGTTGCAGGATGAAATATTCTACGAGCCCATTCTGCGTTCTCTGGAAAGTGACATGGAGGAACAGGCGAACTTCATAAAACAAATACTCCATATGGGAATGCCGGCCATATCCAAGTTTAGGGAGCTCAGCAACGAGTTTGATATAATGCAGCAAAAGTCGCATAAAAATTTTCAGGATAAAATGCGCATTATTGACTCTATGAAAAAGCCAAGGGTAACTGGTCAACCGGAAATCAAAGTCAGAGAGATTTTGACTGCGGATCGTAAGCGTTATGTGCGTGATACAGACAGCATGGAGACGCTTCGCAAGGAGTTGATGAAAATCGAAGCGACAATTAAAGATTTGAGATTGACTGTACTATGCTCGCAGGCCAAGGAGATTTATCCGCGGTAAGCCCTGTTGGATCATCAGTAAGTCGAGTCTAATTAATCCGCCTGCAGCATTAAGAGTCAAATGGAAAACAATGAATTACTGTACCGCGCGATAGAGAAAGACAGACTGGGTCGTAAATCGCTTCAGGCCAAAATTAAATATTCCACCTTGCTACAAACCGTCTTAGTTAATAATCTATCTGAGGAAGAAATGAAGTAAGCAGTTCTCTAAATGTTCTTCTTGTTTGTGTTCAGTGTACTCCAAATATTCCAACCAACAGCCGACTTCAGCGCATCAACGACTTGAAAGTTATATTGAAAGGAGACTGTAATGATGCGGTAAGCCCTTAACCTATTAAAAATGACTGATAAAATAGACCACATTAACGCCGTTTTGATTGTTTTAAGCAGTTTGTTAAGCCCGATTGCAACGGTTATATATATTATATTTAATAATTGTCTTTTCTAGTTTTTCACTTTGGAATCTTGTTGATATCCTACGGCACGTTGATAGCAGTTCGAAAGCACCTCGGCGTATTTATCCGAATTACTACTTGAAGCTTCCACTTCTGAAATTCGATCTTCTTAATATGCGCGCAGTGCCCCCTGAGCTGTTCGAGGAAAACAGTTAAGATAGTAAATTTTCATTTAATTTTTTTTATTAATAACTTGTTTTACAGTTGATAAAATAATGAGTTTCCTCAAGCGTAAGGTCTATATTCTTATGAAGAGGTTCAAGTCGGAAATGAATGCCAACATCAAGAAAAGTACTGAGATATATCACGAAAAATACATGCGTTCAATCGTTGTACCAAGTGAAAGTGAAGACGATAACGCACCGCCGGTAGATGACGGCTTACTTAAGGACAAGATGATGGCGTCTATTCCAAATCACGCACAAATTAAAGCACTGAGCGCCAGGCTTGTCGAGGAGCATCAGCTATCTCTTCTTTGATTTAAATTCTCTTTGATTTATACATTTACTGACGTTACTACTTTACTAATTTACTAATATTTTGTGATAGGTATTTTAACATGAAATACAAAATAGACAAATTCCTTTCCCAATAACATACATACTTTTTTTCAACTAAATAAAATAGCCTGTGAATTATCTTTCAACTTAACGTAGTTATTCAAAACTAAATCTCACATTTAATGTATATAACAACTTCAATTAATCCTTGATTAAAGATATACTCGAAAGGTTTATTGAATACTTCTATAAAATGCCTTACATCATGCGAGAGAAGACTCACTCGTTCTGCCCAAGGCGGAAAAAACGGAAGCAAATGGATATTATGGCGCCCAAGCCGGTTCGTCCGCGCAGCATGAGAAACCATGGACTCTTTGGCATGTCCTTTGCGGCCCAGCATTTTATAGTTGACGAGAAGTGGACGCCCAGCTCACTGATCGTTGTATTTACCAACATGACTGAATTGCTGAGTATGTAATTAATGCTACTTATTATATATACTACATACGCTCTTTTTTTGGGCCCTAGAGCGCCACGTTAGATATAAGCAGTGTGAAAGGAACGCGAATCATGAACGCCACCAGCTGGAGAGAAATAAATTGAAGACGAAGTGCGCCAATGGTCGCACTAAGCTACAGAAAATATTGAATGGAAATAATGCACATGAAATAAGAAATATTCTGATTAATCGCAGGGACTTACAGCGTCTCTACAATCATATGTCCGTAGATCAGGTCTTGGATAATTTGAATCAGCGCACTTTTGTCATGCGCAAGGAACGAGATCGTTTATCGTTTCGGGTGAATCAGCTTAAGCTTAAATTGAAACAGAGACTGGTAAGCAGTTATCCCGGAAATATTCCAAAACTCTTCATTATGCTTCACATATAGGTGGATAAGGCTTCTTTGGAAAATCGTATCAGATTTGAGAATAACTTTGTGCTGGAGGAGGAAATGAAATCGCGTGTTTTACTTAAGAAGATAAACAACTCCAACGTGCGCCTTAAGGCCATTCGTGTTATAAATACAACTTATAAGAAAATTGTGGATGTACTGAAGCACGATGAAATATACTATGAGCCCATATTGCGATCCCTCGACCAAGACATCGAGGACCAGGCGAATATGATTAGGAATATATTGTATATGGGGACGCCAGCCATAGCCACATTTAAAGAGCTCGAACGCAAATTTCAGCTACTCTGGGAAAAGTCGAACCGCCAACACAAGGAGCAGCGGCAGATATTATCAGAATTGGTAACGCCTAATACTGATGGCGTATTGCCGCCCAAGATTGCACATGAAACCCATTCTAGCAAAGATAACAAGCGCTATTTGCGTCACACGAGGAGCATGAACAAGCTCAAGTGTGAGTTGGTTTCCATTGAGAAAATGATTAAAGAATTAAAATTTGCGACACTTGTCTCGCATGCTGGGGATATCTGTCCACGGTGAGTTGGCCGTGAATGTTCTATCGTATTACACCAGATTTTCCGCCTACAGCATTAAAAGTGGTATGGAAAACAATAAAATATTATGTCTCAAGATCGATAACGATTTGCAAAGTTATCACATGTTAAACTATAAAAAGAGCAACGCCAATAAGCTGCAGAACGCTTTAATAAACAATCTATCCAAGGAAGAGATTAAGTATGTATTCAATACTCCAATTGCTTTTTTAAATCGCAAAATTTAAATTTTTATTTAAAACATTTTTTATATTTATTTTTAGAGAAGCCTACATTTACAAAATTTACTTATATGTACACTGTATTATAATTTTTTTTTAAATATATTTTATTTTATAGGCGTCTCAATCGCATCAAGGAGTTGAAAATAATGTTGGAAAACGAAGAGAATTTCGAGCGGGAAACTTTGAGTTATTTGAAGAACCGCGCTGAGATTTACGTAATGCTACGGTAGAACATTTACAAAACTAATTTGCTTTGTTTTTATCATCAAATTATATTTATCATTTTATAAACGATCACAGCATTAACATTTGGAATCTTCTTGAAATTGTGCGACATGTAGGTCGCAGTCCCAAGGTATCAACCATAAAGTATCCCAATACGTATTTGAAGTTGCCGTTATTGAAATTCCATTACTTCCAATTTTATAGTCCAATTCCTATTTCTTACCAGGAAAACAGTTTAGTTGAGCTATGTAACAGCAAATGTTTTATATATATATTTATTTTTATTTATTATCACGCAGTTGATGAAATCATGGCAATCCTTAAGATAAATATCTGGAAGCTAATGCACGGCTACAAGAAAAATATCGATTGCAATGTCGAGAGCAGCGTGAATAAATATCATGCGGATTATATGGCCAGCCTAGCAGACCGTAGGATATTCAGCACTGAATACCGGCAACATGAGCTACAAGATTATGATAATGAGAAATCATATGCCAATATTCCGTCTCGAATGCAGCTTAAAGCTGAGAGTGCACAAATCATAGAGAATTATAAATGGGCTCTTGAAAATTAATTGCCACTTTTTTTAATTTTATATATTTTAGATTGATTCTTTGTAATTGAAATATTTGCCTATACTTATGTGTATATATTTTTATGTAATAGTTAATAAAATTTACACGCCATCGAATTTGTTTGAAATATGTATACACATTAAAAACTTTACGTAAGCATGTACGATATATATGCAGATAATTTCGATTTTTTGAAATCCTGCACACTATTCTATGGACTTTTTGTCTCCTAGCTCTTAGGGTGTGAATCTACTCTTAACGCCAAAATCAAATAAAATTGTATTTGTACATTAAAATTATAATAAATAAATAAATAGTTATGAGTAGGATTTTGCTAAAATTAAACATCTCTGACTCCATAAAGTATAAAATCCAATACACAAAACTACTATTTTTTTGCTCTACTATTCTGCGTTTAAACCTGGCTTTTTGGTTTTCTTACCATGTATCGAAGACTAGAAAAGCTATAGGAACCAAGTTAAGAAAAAATCAAATACTACTTGGCTAATATAATTTAAATTGAAATAATGGTGTCCTGAAAAATTATTATAAATTATTGCCTCAATCTAAGGAAGGTATTAATTTTCATTGTATATTGTACACATTGTCTAAGTATGCTATGAAATTATTTTCTACCTTATGACCATGTTTGTGATTAAGACATTTATTACTCATTATACTTAATACACTACACAACATTCAAACAACACAAAAAAACAATTAAAATACATAAAATAAAAGAAATACACCATGCCCTGCTTTAAGCGTGAAAAAAGCCTATCCTTCCGCCCGCGGCGGGATAGAAACAATGATAGGGATTCAGGGGCCCCAAAGCCGGTTCGTGCACGGGCCATCAAATTTCATGGGCTTTTTGGGATAACGCTTGCAAGCCAGCATCTGATTATGGACGAAAAGTGGACTCCCCTCTCGCTGCATGAGCAATTCTCTCAAATGACTCAATTGCTCAGTAAGTATAAGTGCATATGGAAACGGCGTCCTTCTGAGCTGAAGTTGCTTTTTAGGTCGTCGCATTATCTACAAACGGAATGAGACAAAGGCCAATCGGCAGTACCTAACTAAATTGAGTAAGCACTTGAAGACGCAGTGCGCCGATGGTCGCCTCAAACTGATGAAGATATCGTCTGGAAATAATGCGCATCACATACGCAACTATCTGAGAAAACATCGGGACATGCAGCGACTCTACCAGAAGATGCCCATCCACCTGGTTGCGGATAACATCAATCAGCGCACCTTTGGCATGCGCAAGGAGCGAGATCGTCTGGAGTTTCGCTTGAGGCAACTAATAAAGCATTAATATAAGGAATTATTGGTTTGTAGTAGCTTATCATAGCAGTGATGTGACAACTTATATAATTATCTTTTTATAGTTGGACCGCAGCAGGCTGCAAAATCGCGTCAAGTATGATAACGAGTTTGCTTTACAAGAGGAGCTGCACTCGCTTACTTTGCTTAAGAAAATAGCAAACTCGGAGGTTCGTCAGAAGGCCATTCGCACTATAAATACAACATACAGAAAAATGGTGCAAGTTCGGCTTCAGGATGAAATATTCTACGAGCCAATTCTGCGATCTCTCGATGATGATATCGAGGATCAGGCGAACTTCATAAAGCACATACTCTATCTGGGCTTGCCGGCTATATCTAAGTTTAAGGAGCTCAGTCAGGAGTATCATGTGTTGGAGCAAAAGTCACGGAAGAATCTCCAGGAAAAGATTCAAATATTGGCTTCGCTGACACATAAGCCAGCAGTTCAGACAGGAGCTGCCCACCCAGGGGTAAGGTCTAAAGAGATCCGGTCAGCGGATCCGACGCGTTATGTGCGCGCAACGGAGAGCATGGTGAAGATGAGAAAGGAGCTGCAAATAATCGAGAAGACAATTAAAGAGCTGAAGCTGGCAACACTATCATCACAGGCCAGAGAGATTTATTGGCAGTAGGTACCTGTAATCGGTTGGTAACATCCAGTTTCATAGTCTCCATCTGCAGAGTAAGGCATACTGTGCAAAACAATGAAAAACTGCATCGTGCAATCGTGACCATCACCTATCCGACATACGAGAAACTCATGCAGAAAATGAAATGCGCCACTGTAATGGAGGGTGTTTTAATTAACAATCTCTCCACGGCGGAGTTAAAGTATGTAGCTTCTTATTTTTTGTAACTTACAACTTTTAATGTTTTCAAATACGTTAATGCCCTACAGCCGGCTTGAACGGATTGCTGATTTAAAAAAACAGTTGAATGCTGAAGAGAAATTGGAGAAGGAGACTCTCGAATACTTAAAGAATCGCGCATATTCAATTGTTATGTTCCGGTAAGAATTCAAGTTTTTAACTTTTGTTTTAACTATCTTTTTATCTATCTACTCGATTTAGGATAAGCTTGTGGAATCTTATTGATATTCTTTGGCATGTGGATCGTAATCCGAAAAACCATAACATTAAATATCCCAATTCGTATTTAAAATTGCCTTTTCTCAAGTTCGAGATGCGAACTATGCGCGCCGCTCCGCCAGAATCTTTTGAGGAAGATGGTTGGTTTAAGCTACCCCTCACAAAATAGATCTAATTTTTAAAACATTTTTTACTTCATCTGTACAGTTGAAAAAATAATGCAGTGTCTGAAGCGCAAGTTATTCAAAATAAGAAAGGCGTATACTGCGAATATGCATGGGAATTTTAAGGAGAGCAGAGAAAAGTATCATTGCGATTATTTGGCGACGGTTTTGATAGTGATGAACAAAAAGGAGCACGGAGAGGAGAGGAGGATCTGTTGCAGCAGCAAAAGACCATTGCCAATAAACCCAATCGTAAACAGATCAAGGCGATGAGCGCTAGACTTTTGGAGGATGCTGCCAAGACTTTTAACGCTTAATGCATATACAATTTGTCACTAATAAACTTGATAACTTCTACATGTTAATTTTATGTATGCTTCCTGTAATGTCTGTCATGCTGTGCGTTTGTCCCGCTAAGCGCAAAATTTTTAAATTTTTAAACACTGAACCCATTGAAAATGGGTAAATGGGGTATAATGTGCAAAGAGACTACAAAAGCTGGAAAGCTGATCTTGGACTCATTCGGTCCATTTATACAATACGCAGATCAAGTTTACTTCAAATGATCGATAACTCTTTCCGTATTTTTATTATCGATATTTATCGCTTTTTTGACTCGGTTTTTAAGGCATTAATTAAAAACGAACCATGAACAAAAAGACCATCATCATCAAAATCGGTTGGGTTTTGGCAAAGTTACGACTGGGAAAAGTTGAGACATATCCTTTTATGGGTACACTAGGGTATATATTCGAACATTTTTGACATGAATTTGGAGCAAAAAATTGTATTTTTAAACTGAAATGTAGAATTCATCTAGACACAGAACCATGAACAAAAAGACCATTCTTATGAAAATCGGTTGAGAATTACCAATGTTTCGACTGGTGAAAGTTGAGACCTATCCTTATGTGGGTACACCAGGGTTTATATTCGAAAATTTTTTACATGAATTTGGTCCAAAAACTTTATTTATAGCAACTGGGCATAATTTTCTAAAAAAAAACAAACTGGGAAAACCAATGTCGAATTTATTACATAGTTTCAACCTAGGAACCTTTGAATTAAATTTCTATTTATATTTTACTTGATCATGTGTTATATTAATTATTTCAATTGTTAGGTACAATTCACACAACTCACACAAACTAAAAAACTAAAAAAAAAACAAAAAAAAATTTTAAAAATATATAAAAATAATAAAATAAAACAAAAAAAGCATATTTAAAAGAAACAGATAAAAAAAATAAAATATAAGACTCTTAAAATGACTTTCTGCACGAGAGAAAATGGAATATCAGCCAAACGACGGCGGGATAACAGAAAAGATAACGATGCACTGGCGCCAAAGCCGGTGCATCCTCGCTCCATTGACTTTCATGGATTCTTGGGCGAGCCCTTTGTGCGGCAACATTTGATGGTCGATGAACGCTGGACGCCAAGCTCGTTGAGCGAGCAATTGGGTGGCATGGTCGCAATGCTACGTAAGGGGCTTATAAATATTTCTGTATAAACAAATTGCTGTAAATATTATATCTCTTATATTATGTTCAGAACGTCGAGCTATTTTTAAGCACTATGAGATCAAAACTAATAGGCAGCATTACTCTCTGCAAAGTAAGTGTTTAAAATTGCAATGCCGCGTCGGCCGGACCAAGCTACAAAGCATCGTATCCGGGAATAATCAGCATCATATACGCAACTATTTGAACAATCACCGAGACATGAAGCGTCTCTATCAGAGGATGCCCATAGATCAGGTTGTGGATAACATCAATCAGCGCACCTTTGTCATGCGCAAGGAGCGCGATCGTCTCCAGTGTCGATTGGGTCAACTAAAGCAAAAATACAGAGAATTGCTGGTAAATAATGTGTTATGATCTAAAAAAATCTGATATTCAGTCATATTTACAGATGGATCGTGCAGTTCTAGAGAATCGCATCAAGTATCAAAACGAGTTTGTGTTGGAGGAGGAGATCAAATCACAGCATTTTATTAAGAAAATTGAAAACTCAAATGTCCGCATTAAGGCCATCAAGGCCATCAATACTACATATAACAAAATTATTCAGGTTTTACAGCATGACGCAATATTTTACGAACCCATTCTGCGCTCTCTTAGTGATGACATGGAGGATCAGGCGAACTTCATAAAGCACATACTGTATCTGGGCATGCCAGCGATATCCAAGTTCAAGGATCTCAACCATCAGTATCGACTTGTGGAGATGAGATCACACCAAAATCTTGTGCAGAAGCAACAACTGTTAGCCTCGTTACAAGGACCCAAGAAGCCAGGCAGTTCTCTGGCGGCCGCACGTGCCAAGCAAAGGGAAAGGCTATCCGAAACGGCAAATCCGAAGCGTTATTTGCGTGAGACGCGAAGCATGATGGTGCTCAAGAATGTATTGAAAGGCATCGAGAAGGTCATAAGCGATGTCAAAAAGGGGACATTATGCTCACAGGCCAAGGAGATATATCCACGGTACGGCCAACTTTGACACCATTTATCGCTTAAGCCTAAAATTCTCGTTGCAGCATAAAAAGCCAGAGCGAAATCATTGAAAAGATGCGATGGGTCAGCGAACGTGAGTCGATGAAACTTTATTCGATCGAGAACAAAATGGATTTCGCCTCTGTGCTGCAATCTGTTTTAGTCAATAACCTATCCGAGGAGGAAATTAAGTATGTCTTTGAAACAAACACAAGTGAAACTCCTTCACAAAACCAAAAAAATAAAACACATTGAGTTTGTGTATAGCCGCGTTAAAGCAAGATTTATTTTAGATTAATTTATTTAATATTTAAAAATAATTTGTATAAGATTTAGATTTTGGTTTGCGTGATATCATATCGCCACTCAATTTGTTTTTTTTTTCTTTTATATATTTTTTATGATAACAAATGATCATAACTGTTAAATATTTTTAATTCCCAACAGTCGCCTTGAAAAAATTAAGGATTTGAGAAAATCGTTGGAAACGGAGAATGAGTTTGAGACAGCGGCAATGGAGTATATAAAATATCGCGCCCATGCCTTTGTAATGTTGCGGTAAGCATCGAATTAAGACTTTTTTTCCTTTTTTGAAGTCACCGTTATGTTCCTTTTATAGGGTATCTCTCTGGAACTTGATGGACATTTTGCGACATGTTGAACCTAATCCAAAAATATTCAGCGCTCATTATCCAAATTCGTATTTGAGATTGCCACTACTCAAATTCGAAATGTTGCATATGTACTCTGCGCCACCAGAATTATACGAAATAGACGGTAAAGTTAAGAAGACTACAGAAGAAAGGAACTTACCTTTATTAATAACTTTTTTGTTTTTTTTTTTTTAATTTTTTAATAGCTGAGAAAATTATGCATGTACTCAAACGTAGGGTGTTCAAATTAACTAGGGCCTACGATACGAAAATGGAATCCGCTATACCGAGCTCTAAAGCAATATATCATAATACTTATTTAGATAGCATCTTCAATTCCGAATACATAAATAAGAATGAGGAAAATGAAGTGGTTGTCGATGAGGTGCTTATACAGGATCAGAAGATCTTTGCTAATGTTCCGACTCGCAAGCAGATTAAAGCGAATAGTCACAGAGTTTATGAAGAAGCTATCAGAGCTATATCAACATAAAGTGCAAATATATAAATGTATTTGTATACACAATAAATATCAATGAACACCAAATAGTATTAATAATTTTGTAGACAAACCGATCGATTAGAAATCGAATTTGAAATTGCTTTAAGTCAGGAATATTTTCTTTTTGAGATATGAATATTCAAAGTAATTTAGGTAGCCTATGAAATTGTTTTCCATGTACCTAAATATTAATTTTTCGTTTATTCATTTCATGTTTGTTTTTTCAACGGTTAAGTAACTATTTCATTTTATTACAAAAATATATATTTATACACTTGCAATGGCCTTCTTTAAGCGAGAAAGCACTCTAAAGCATGTCCCTCGGCGGGATAGTGCGCATGATCGAGATGTGTTGGCGCCGAGGCCAGTGCATCCTCGGCCCGTGCGATTCCACGGCCTGTTCGGCATCTCCTATGTGCGCCAGCATGTGATGGTCGACGAACGTTGGACACCCAACTCCCTGACCGAGCAATTTGGTGGCATGACCGATATGCTAAGTAAGGAATTTACTCTTATCTGAAATGTGTATATCCTGTGGAGTTGAATACAATTTATTTTGTAGATCGTCGCGCGATCTTCAAGCGACATGAAATCAAAGCCAATCGACAGCGTTTTAGTGAGGAAAGTAAGCGTTTAAAATCACAGTGCCACGATGGACGGATCAAGCTTCAGAATATCCTTGCCGGGGATAATAATCACAGGATTCGCAATTTTTTAACTAACCACAAGGACATGCAGCGCCTCTATCAGAGGATGCCAATTCATCTGGTTGCGGACAACATCAATCAGCGCACTTTCGGCATGCGCAAGGAGCGCGATCGTCTCCAGTGTCGATTGGGTCAACTAAAAGATCAATACAGAGAAATGCTGGTTAGTCCCCAATTGGGAATTAATTTCAGAGTTTTTATAGTTTTACTCTTCATATTCACAGATGAAACGCGCCATGCTAGAAAACCGCATCAAGTACCAAAACGAGTTTGTGTTGGAGGAGGAGATCAAATCGCGTCAATTCATCAAGAGGATCGAGAACTCGAGTGTGCGCTTGAAGGCCATTAAAGCTATAAATAGTACATATATAAAAATGATACAGGTGCTGCGGCACGATGCCATATTTTATGAGCCCATTTTGCGATCACTCGACGCTGACATGGAGGATCAGGCGAACTTCATAAAGCACATACTCTATCTGGGCATGCCTGCGATAGCCAAGTTTAAGGAGCTCAACAACAAGTATCGGCAGTTGGAGGATAAGTCGCGAAAAAATCTTCAGACCAAGCTACAAATGTTATCCGCGTTGAAAATCACAAAACCAGTGGGTTCGGTGTTGCAAACACGTGCCAAGCCCCAAGAGGAGCTTCCGCCAAGCACCGATCCCAAGCGTTATTTGCGCGAGACGCGCTCTATGCTGGTGCTCAAGCTGGTGTTAAAGTCCGTCGAGAAGACCATCAAGGAGGTGAAGTTTGTGACACTTTGTTCGCAGGCCAGGGAGATTTATCCACGGTAAGCCATCTGAAAAATTACGCACGTTTAATAGAAATGTTCGCTTGCAGAATGAAGAGCCAGGTGGACAACAATGAAAAATTGCATCGGATCATCGAGTGTGATATGTTGGCACATGAGATGCTCGAGACGAAAATGAAGTGCGCCAATGTACTGAAGGGTGTCCTAATGAACAATCTATCCGAGGAGGAAATTAAGTAAGAACCCATTTAAAATTCAATTTACAATTAAGCTGCATTAACACTTGTCCGATAGTCGAATTAAGCGCATTAATGAGTTGCGAAAAATGTTGCGAAGCGAAACCGAGCAAGAACAAAAAAATTATAACTATCTGAAGAATCGGGGCCAAGCTTTCGTCATGTTGCGGTAAGATATTATATGCAAAAAATAATACAGAAAAGTATGCAAGCTATTACTTAGGGATTGTCAGATAACATTATTAGATGGCAATTAGTGCTTTTAATCTGAAAATAACATTGCAATTTTACACCGGATTCATAGTGAGATTTAAAGTAACAATTTTAAGATTTTTGCAGATTAATAATGGAACATTTTTACAAATTTAAATCGAAATATTTTTGAATCATTTTAATTCTCAAACGTAGGTGATTTAAAAATTGAGATTGAAATATTTTTGAATCATATCTTATTTTTAAAATGTACGTGAAACATTACTATTTTAATTAATAAGTTTTTATCATGTGGCAATAGTTTTTGACGCATCTTGTTATATGACTATTATAGCGTCAGTATTTGGAATCTAGTTGAAATTCTGCGACACGTCGATCGTCAGCCGAAACTGTTTCGTTCGCATTATCCGAATTCGTACCTGAAACTGCCTCTGCTCAAGTTCGAAATGCTCAATATGCGTGCTGCAGCACCAGAGATTTACGAGGAAAACAGTTGAGTAAAATTCGCAGCAGCCACTGTGCAACAGTTATTTCTTAGTTCTTGTTCTTTGCACAGTTGATGTTGTGATGCACATATTGAAGCGTAAGGTATACAAACTGATGAAGGCGTACGTGATGGAAATGAAACCGGCGATGATAGCTCGTAATAGGGAAGAGTATCACGCCGATTTCCTTGCCAGCCTCGACCTGTTCATGGAAGTCGATGACGATGAGCAACAGGTGGTGACGCCTGAAGATGACGATGTCCTTGTAGAGAACAAGAATAATTATGTACCAAACAGCAAGCAAATTAAGACGCAAAGTGCCAAGTTAATAGAGGACGCTAAGCGGGAATAATTCATCACATGCTCTTTTTTTCTCACACAAAAATGTTGGTTTTTAACCTGATTAGAGCACAGACGGCCAAATTTTTAGAGTACATAACTATCTGATTGTAAACTAATGCAATGAATTTGCTCATAATAAATAAGAAAGAAAAAAAAAACAATAAAAAATTTTATAAATCGTGAGCTGCATTGGACAATCGCCAGCTGAACAATGGAAGCGTTGAAGCTATGACGATGTCTGCAGTAGTCGCTAGTTAACTTCATATAATTGATCCGAAATTGCTGCAAACAGCCGCTTGGCAGAGATGTCTGGGATTTCATCGCCTCAACTTTGGCTTTTGGATTGCGACGCCCTCCTGGTTTGTTTTTCATACTCTGTTCGCAAAGTCACTAAGAGTATATTCGTTTTGGCGAATTTTTCGATGGTATTATATACATAAATGTCTATTCATTTTCTACTTCAGGTAAAGTGTTTACATTACGAGCCAGGTTTTGCTCTATATTATGAGCACCCCTTGAATAGAGTATTGGGCAATCAGTTACACCCGACTGTAACATTCTTGTGTTGGTTTTATTTTTTTTTGTTTATTTCCAGTAGCACCGACAGTCGCCACAATTGTAGGAAGAGTTGCAATGCGGTTGCCACACAATATAATTGTGGCCAAGAGACTTTTTTTATTTATGAGTTGTAGCTTACTTTTATGCCTAAAATGAGGCTGTTCTTCATTTTCGAAAATAGCTTTTGTGTTTTACCAGCTGTGGGTTCAATGACATGCAAAATAATTATGTACTAAATATTAAAACCATTCATCATTCAGCTTCAAAATGGTTTATAGTATGCATAAATATTTTAATAGACACCATTAATCATTTCCTCTGACCAATACGATGGAACTTCCCGTGTGCATAGAAATGAATACCCAGAAAGCTGTTGTGAATGTGAGCCAACTTGATGGCGGTGTCATAAAAATGTAACAACTTTATTTAGCCAAAATATATAAGTGCCATCTAAAATGATCATCAACAACACACCGAAAACTCGAACCCAAAAAACCCAAAGCGCACGCTTCAACTTCAATTTACCGCAGTGCACTTGTCTTTGTATTTGTGGAGATGTTATTTTTTTTTCTCTGCGTACACGATATCACGCCGACGCTGATGTCGAGGACGGGACCGGGAACACGCGAGCCGCAACACATAAGGCACAAATATGGTTATGTAAGGTCGCTTAGACAATCAACGTGCCCAGGCGAATGTTTATTCATACTTACACCCAGGCGAAATGTATTCATTTTTGTTCATTTCTATACGCCCTTTATGATCGTTGCGGTTTGATTTTGATTTTCGGGGGAAACGAGCTACCGATTGTGATACCAGAGAAATTGGGCACAACAAGTGCTAAAAATTAGCTGATGATATTTTGCGGTTGCCCTTAAAAGTTAATGTTGTGGCGGCCCAACAAAAAATAACATTCATACTTTAATACAAATTGTTTGCTCCGGTTCATTTCTTTTGTAAGTGCTAAAATTAGTTTGTTGTGTAAATATGCTGTGATGAATACACTCTTTGCCAGTTATTTAGTTACAGTTGCGAAATACAAAAAATTATTATAAAAAACTATTCAACTATTTTTATTTTACCAACTATGATTAATCTTAATACTATAATTTAATTACGTATTTTTACTTTTATATATAATACTAAATAATGATTTTGATTTTGCACAACGAACTGAGCTATATATATAAATCTTAAAACTATTTACAATGTTATTGTTCATTACTACATTATATAAAAACGTTTGGGCACTTTTAAAGAATAAATAACACAACTTTATCATTAATGATATTAAGCGGGTTCTACTTAACTGTCCGAGAGTGTATATGGAGATAAATGAGGAAAGCTGTCAGCTGTGGGTTGCGATTGACCTGCATGCAACAGACACACACAAATACACACTAGTAGGGAAACTAATTTGTTATGCCTCGCCCCAAATATGGTTAAGTACATAATTCAATTAAAAACAAATTTATCATTAACATAAGCCCAAGCATATCATAATAAATCATATAGCCACGGAACTATTGAGTAATAAAATAATAAAACAAGATCAATTTGAGATCGCTTCTGATGCGCGTTGTTACCGAATTAAAAATCAAAGTGAATCATTTGACATGACACTGAGAGAAAATTCAAATGTTTTAAATGCTCATTGTCTGACAGTAGAGCAGAACTATTTAACCCGATACTTTGCACTCTTGGCCTAAGAACAGCAGCAGTGGCAGATCCTATAGTTACATTTTTACCATCGAAACGGTTACAACATTTTCAGAAGCCACAGCCCACAAAGAGCGGGGAACAAACCGCAAGAAACGTTTTGGGGCTTGATAATTATGAACCTTCTTGAATGTTGGCGGCAGTTTGTGTTTGAAATTATTCGTGAAGGAGTCGCAGCTTCGTGGCTAAAACAATTGGTAGTCAGTCAACTTAACGCGAACTGCGAAACTGGCCAATTTAATGCTTTTCAACCAGCTGAGTCGTGGCTAGCCATTTTTTTCCCGCCTTTCCTTCTCGTACAATTTGTAAAACGAAGGCGGACAATGGATTTGAACCGATCGATTCCATATGGCGATTTGTCTATACTCTTATAAATGGTCAAGGGAATATTTTTTAATTAGGTTGAAAAAATATATATTTACAATAATTCCTGGTAAAATGTTCGACCTATATTTATAATTGTTTTTTTTTTTAAATTATGCATCAATATTTTAAAATTTTAAAGAAACAGCATACATTTTGATTTTTAGCTAAACAAAAAACAGTTAAAAAATAAATTATAAAAATTAAAAAAAAATGGAATGGAATGTTTGTAAAAAAGTTTAAAAAATTAATTATAAATTATTTATATAAAATTAAAATTTCTTTTCTATTTTTTTTTAACATTCCCAAATTTTTTGCTTTGTGGATTATAAATATTATACAAAATTTAAAAGTCAATGCTTAGATATTGTTATATTCATAATATTACATAAAGTAATATAGTTAATATTTAATTTTAAAAGCATTTTCGTATAGTGTTATATACCCTGCCAGTAAAGTGTATTTAAATGGATTTACTGCGCGCATGCAGCTCCTAGGAAATTATCTTGTCAATGGCTGCGCTTCAATTGCGGTCCAGCCTTTTGCTTGGGCTGGGCCCGTATGGACCCCATGTGTACATCGGCTAGATAGATGGGAGGGCAGGTAGGTGGGTTAGTTGGTTAGTTGGTGGATGGGTAACTTAAGGCAGCTACCAACTTGAGCTTCCCTTTTGGCGTGCTGTTTTTTTGAGGTGTGTTCCTCCTGTGCATGCGATACTCGCATCGTAATGTTTCGGATTCGTGCAATATTTCTTCTTCATTTGCTGGCATAATTTACATATGGTTATGTAAGCCACATGTATTGCCAGAAACCGACTGCGGCATGTTTTATTTAATTGCCAAAAACAGCAAATCGCCAAAGTGAAAGAGTCATAAATTGGATACAACATGTACGACTAATATAATTTTTAAAGCACTCCATGGTTGAGGGGTGCGTAGCCATTGCCCAATTTGTTGGCCATTTCTTGGGCACAGCATGAGAGCACAGCATTAAATTGGTAACAAGTTCTCAATTAACATAATCCCAAAATAAGCCATTTAAACGAGTACAAACTTTTCAATTGATTTGCTTTTATTGTAAAAATTTATTTTGCATCGTATTGGCAATAAAAGTTCTTCTGCTATTGTTGTCGCACCCATTTCACCTGGATACAAAAACCGGCTATTTGCTCAAAACAAAACACAAAAACTTGACAAATGTTGGCTATAAATAAATCTGTGTCACCCAACGAAGCCGGCCAGCAAAAGCGAAACAAATGAATACACTCGAGCCTTTCATGATTATGCAATTTATAAAATTAAATGAGAATGTCAAACTCAAAAACGAAGACAACTGTTTTTGGTTCTTGTTCTCCTTTTTTTGTTGTTTTTTTTTGCCAATAAACTTGCTTTGGTTCTAATTGTGATTTGAAAACTTTCCCAGCATTAACAAACGACTCAGGCAACGAACTTGGCAATCACTATTGGAAAATGCCATGCATAAATATAGTCATAATGTTGTTTAATCAGCCTAATTAAGTGCGCCTCATAAATATTCAAAATCATTGATCAAGAATTATAGTCTAGCTTCATGTTGCACGTTCCATTTCGTGTTGCGATGCCATTAAAATTTGGGCTTGAAAGCTCCGCTCGAGCTTCGGCCAATCGCCGAATTTGGTTCTAAGCACGCCGCTGGTTATTTCACAATTACTCTCACAATCTTTATAAATATGCATTTTCCGCTGTGTGAGTGTTCTAACTACTGATTATTTTAATTAAATCTTATGATAAAAGACAAAGGCAAACAAACGCCCAGTTGTCAATGGCAAAAGGCAAAGCAAATGCCAAAATATATGCTTCTAATACTCTACAATTGCCTGAAGTGGGGTATATTGAAGTTAAAAATAAAAAATTGCCAATATTACTAAATTTGCTGCAGATACTTAACATTTTCATTTAAGGCTTTTCAATACAGGGTAGCTTCCGAGCGACTACCACTAGTTAACGTATTGCAATTATGCAATTGTGTGGCTTGGTATGCTTCTCGCGTTCTTACCGTCAGCTGCTGGTCTATGCAAATTTTTATGTCTTTATGCCGATGCTAAATAATTATATATACAGCTGTGGTTATCAGCAAATTTGAAACTACAGCCGCAACAGACAAGACCTTAGGACCCCAAATCCATTGTCGATTGCCGCAGCAACGCCCACGATTTTGGCCAAGTCAAATGCAAGGCAACAACAATAACAACAACAAACTTTGGGTGTAGTGTTGCCCTTCAACCACGGCGGCAGCTGCTTCGCATTGTTGTTGCATTGCATTGTCGTTCTTGTTGTTGTCTAACTGTAAGGCGTGATAATGCAAACACTGTACACTTCATTTCATTTGGATTGAAGATTAAAGCAGTTAGGTAGCATAGCCTCTTGTTTATTTTTATTTTTTTTTTGTTTTTATTCAATACCTCAATTAACTCATTATGCGCATGCGCAACTTCTGTTTACCCAAAATTTTCAGCTTTGCATGCTTAAGATGTCTATCAGAGCGCAGCTTACACGACGATTTTCTAGCATCTAAGATTTGAGATAATCTCTTGTGTCTCAAAGTATTCTGAGCTTATGGCTTTGAGAAGTTGAAATTAGGAAATCGTGAGTTGTTGCCAAAAGCTGTTCCGTTTTAACTTTGTACTTGAATTAATTCAATTAAAATTATGGTTTCAACTAATAATATAATACAGAAATTAGTATATTCTTGAACAAATTTGCCAAAAATAAATTTGTATACAAAAGCAAATAAATCGTAAATAAGTTTTAGTTAAAGAACAGATGGATATCAGAGGATCTGCATTGCTAAAATCCCCTTGTAACAGTCACACACAGGTTTTGTAATAAAGGGGAAAATATCAGATCCGAATTATTTTAAAGATCAAAAGGGAACATGTTGAATTTCAGCCACATGGTCGATAAGATAATTTCCTTTGTAAATGCCTGTCATCAGACAAAATTACTTCTTGTTAATGTACACCAGTTCCCATAATCATTTGAGTTGCCCCAAAGGTTAAATTGCTGATTTTTTTTATTCAAAATTATTTAAAAAAAAAGACGAAGACATTTTCTCTGATATATATTATATTTGTTTGGAACAATAAGCTAAATTTTTGTATCAAATATATTTATTTTATTTTTGTGATACCTCGTATACATATAACGATTTTCTGGCAAGATATTGTTATATTATCAACGAATTGCCAAAAAATAAAAGAAAACCTCAGCTGTTATATTTCAAAGAATATATAAATATTGCTGTATACCGTCTGTCTGTGCATATGCGTTTGTATACTTTAAAATTTTATATTTAAACATACAACAATGAAAAAATTTATTTAAATCGACTTTAGGTTTGTGGATTTGTTTATTAGCTTTAAGAATGATAATAATTATTTTATATTCTCTCGTTTGAGCTGCAGCTACGGATAGGAAATCAGCCATTACATTATATTTGAAAATGTATTATGTAAGACCTGACAATCGGTTGCTGTTGAGACGAAAGACGTCAGGAGTTGCTTTTATATTAAGAGCCATTTGAGAGTTGCCTGTGGCTCGTCTCATAGTTTTGAAGTAGGGGGTAATTGCTTGAGTAAAATGTAAGAGGAGACTATATTGACCCGGGACAACACATATCTCAATCTTGACGAGAGACATTTGCCCGGTGGCATATTTGTTATTAATTCAAACTAATCAGGAACGACCCGACAGTTCGTTATTATTAATGACGCCACAGGTATAAAACATTCGATGCAAGCCGAGTGACAAGTCTTTTGCTGCTTAAGAAGGAGTTACCGTAAATGCAATTTGATGGCCCGAATAAAATCTGAAAATCTACAATTGTATGTCATTCATTTAAGAGCTTATTCACAACTTACCACAAAAAAACTGATGAAAAAAATTAAGACATAAATTTGTTTACGCTACAGTTTCTCTAAAGGGTCATTGTTGTTGGATGTCTTTTCGAAGAGGGCATTCTCCTTTAGCTCGTGTGCCTCGTGGACGGGTGCTGCAGTTGGCAGCTCATTTTGTTGGCACCTGTACAGAATGCGACACCAGCTTCCTGGCCAAAAACAATTGATTATTCTTGTCTTGTTGTTAATCTGCAAATGCGATTGTTCGTTGCGAAAATTATCCATCTTGTGTAGCTTGCCGGCATTAGCTACTGTAAAGATGATTAGCAAAGCTATTGCGCCCAATACTAGGAAAAAGAGTATATCCTGAAACAGCGCATCCAGAAAGCATCCAATTTTTAATATCACTCGTTTGCATGCTGAATTTTTTGGCTCATTTGATGACATATCCATATCCACCGAAAACTATAGATATCTTATTTCAGAGTATATTTTAATAATTTATTTTTTTTTGTTTTAATTTTGATCCCAAAATGTTGAATTTATGTCGATCTAAATGGATTGAATGAACTGAAATATATACACATACATTTTGTATACTAAATATGACAGCCAACTTTTCGTTTCGTCTTTCTATGAATACAGTCGAATTTAGATAAAATTGAGGACGGAGCTGCCACCCTACAGTAAAAAGTGAACTGCCAACTTGTCTGCGCCAATTGCTTATTATATTAATATATATATTTCCATACGTTACTATGCATACAACAGAATCTTTCGTTGAATTAATATGCCGTTATGAACATTAAATCTTAGATACGGTTGAGTCCATTAATTTATTAAATAAAACAAAGTTATTAATTTTTAATTTATATATTTATTGCAAATAAGGAATACTTGCGTACTATTGGCAGACCAATTAAAAACATTTATGACATCTTAATAAAAACACAGCTCATATTAATTTTAGGTAAATACAATTATTTAATGTTCCGTGCAAGAGAGAGGGGTGTGTGTGTATATATATATATATTTTACAAGTTGTGTTGTGTCTTCAATATTTTTTTTTTTGTGGGGGTGGGATTTTGTATATCGGAAGACATCTTTGGAATTGTATCTGGATGACGCTGTAAAATGGATGATGATTTAGTTAATTATTTTGAGTTGAATAAATAAACTTACTTTTGCTGCCACCGAAACAAATTTAAATACTGGGCGTCAAAAAAACTTGTTTGATAGCCATTTGAGAGTTGCGTGCTGCTCATCTCATAGTTTGCGAATTGTTATGTTATTTGAATTAATTATGTGATCTGTCCTATTTAATATTGACCCGGGACTATGTCTCAATCTTGACGAGAGACATTTACTCGGTGGCATATATCCAATTTAACTTCAAACTTATCAGGATCGACCCGACAGTTCGGAACTTTTTATGTGACGCCACAATTATGAAAAATGTGTGATGTGCTTTATGACAAGTAAGGTGCAATATATATAGTTAAATGCCTACGTGGCTTAAACATATAATCTGAAAATTAAATTGAATTATGAGAAATCGTGTATACTTTCTTAACTCCAACTCACCCAAAACGAGAATATTTTGGCTGCGACTGTTCCGTATGCTGTTGCCGCAGATTGAATGCCTTCTGATGCAGATTTCTTGCCTCTTTGGAAGCCAATTTTTTTAACCACCAAAAAAGTGTCCACTGACGGCAGCCGTGACAAATGCAGTCAACTTTGGGATGCCAAAGCAAATTAGAACAGTCAACGATGACTTCTTCTAGCAATGTCCTGCAGAAATTGAAAGCTGTTGTGGGGTCCTTAGCTTCGTTTAAATTTTTTGATCGCTTTTCAGGCATTTATTCCGGCAACAGACAAGTGTGCGTTCATATCGAAAAAGTCGCACAAATAAAAAAAACTTGTATATGAACATTTATCACAAAAAGAATTTGGATTTACAATAATTTTGATGCCGAAAACAATTTTGACCGAAATGTACAAAAAAGCAAGTATAACTATTTTTCTTGCCGCTATAAAAAATCTGAAATTTGTACGTTTAATTTCAAATTTGTATGTGCGTTTTTCTTTTTAGAATTTGGAAGCCAAATAGATGCTTACCGCTCGAGGTAAGCAAATAGAATGAATCCATATTGATTGTGTGTAGGGCTCGATTGTATTTTTGCTAGCCGAGAAATTCAACGCCTACTATTCGGTATCACATTTTGTACATTTGCCAACTTTCTCAACATTTGACCAAATCTCAAAGCTCAATTGGTGTAATCGAAAGACTTTTAGAGACCCATTAGCCTGGCGTTTGATGTGATTGAATTATTGGACACTTAAATGGGCGTCCAAAGCTAAAATGCAAGGCAGCCCAACTTGCTGATGTAGGAAAAGCGTGAAAAGCCTTTTCATTTGGTTTTTATTTTTGTTGTTGGCCATTTAGCACCTCTTGCTAACTTAACGCTGTTAAGCGTCAACACATCTGCACTATTGCCTTAATGCGCAGATTTTCCTCTCTCGCCTCGACCCACCAATTGAAGTGGAAGCCTCACATATCGTATTATTGTTGTTAATGAAGATGTTGCCGATTGGGCTGCCACGTCTGGTCCGGAAGTGTTACACATGCTCGTGTTGGAATCTGCGCATTTGAGACAGTTCAGTTAAAGGGGGAAAGCTTGCTGGGACGAGGGGGGGGGGGGGGGTAGGGCCCCTGAGATGCATGTTGACTATAATTGGAATTTAATTTGATTATAGCATAGTTGCTTATATAATCTTTGTTATTTAACAGTTGTTTTTAGGCGTCTTTAAAGAAACAATCGACAAGCGGATTGGTTAAAATAAGGGGTATTCAAATTATAAATAACTGGATGAAGGTTTCATATTCAATTTGGTATGAAGATACTCACTTCAAATTGGCAATATGGCAAGTTGCATTTTTAAAAATCAAGGCATCTAGGTATCTTTTTTTACAATAGCATTTAAAGATCGGTACAAAATTTAAACATGTAAAGCTCTTGAACGCATAGGTCTAATATTTGAAACACCCATAGATTCTGGTAATAATTATTCATTTAAATCTATTCTGCATTTAAAACCGAAGCATTCAAACAAATTTTTTTGATTTTTTTATAATTTATAAAAGTGCAAAAAACAATTTACAAAAATGTTTACAAAATACTTGTTTTTTTGTTTATATTGGTGTTATTACAATCTGAAGGAGTGTTGCGGATCCATCTGACTGTTCATAGTTATCTACTACACCTAAATAAAAAGTCAAAGAATTTGAAAAATTAAGTAGGCGGTACATACGCATCATACTTTACTTTACAGGGCATCAGCTCGTCTTGATAGGCATAGATGCGTGATATGGAATTTGTTAAAAACCGTAAATAAAAAATAATTATAATGGTCATAAGAATAATTATATACTTGAAATTGTTTCTAATTTTAAATTATTTTTTTTGGGTTAACCTTTTCCAATTGTTGCTGGCATTCAATTACTCTGCCTGCATAACTGTTATATCACTGAGGGTATATATAGACTCTCCCCCCCTCGAGTGCAATTTCGAACGCAAGCCCAGTGCTGATAAGCAGCAGCCCAAGAGCTGCACACAAGCCTCAACAATGGCAGACGGGAATCGTTGCACAATAATCAACAAAAGAGCCCAACTAAACCCAAAACTGAGACCCATAGCCCGAGTAACCCAAAAACAATAAAAAATATACAAAAAATTGTCGTAATACGGTTTACAGCTTTCAGCTTCTAACATCAACAAAAAAGAGCACCAGTTAGGTGTGTGTGTGTGTGTGGGAAACTACAAATAAATTACAACAATGCTTAAGGTCAAGTGATTTGTGCAGAAAATAAGGCATGTAGAAAACATATTGTTGGGAGCCAGCCTAGGCAGCTTTTTTTATTTTATTTATTTATTTATTTTTTTTTTGATACCCAAAGAAATGAAAAGACGCGGCCTGTAAGGGAAACGTGGCTAAGTCGCTTGGGGGTCAAATGCCGTTAAGGTAACGAGCGAACGAGTTGCCGTTGGATCATCGCATTTCAACACCGTCAACACGTGGTTAACTCTTTAGGCCAAAATGAAGAAGAAAACACAAAAAAAAGAATTAGATAAAATAGAAAAAATTGATTGCCACTTTAGAAGGCCATTTGGCTGCCGTATGAATCAAGAATGTCTGGCAATTGCAGACAGCTCTTAAGTTCATCGGGCGCCTGCACTCCGTCATTTTGTTTTAGCCAATTGCCTCTGACATTAGCTATCCGTTACGGGGAGTGCTGACTGCCAGTGAATAAGGGCTTCAATTTGTACTGCTGCTGCTCATTAATTATATTCGCATTAGCTGCTAGATTATTGACTGAAAAAATTGTGTGAACTATTTGCATGATCATTTCGTTGGTTCTAATCTACCAAACTACAAAGGACGCACTTATCATCAAGCGCATTAATTTAACTTATCTATCAAGATTTCTTACATTTTTGGCAAATGTTGAATATGTAAAAAATGTTGATTGTACTTTCCCATAAAAAGCAATCTCACATATTTAACAAATGTTGCAACTTATATAGACAAGAAAGTAAGTTATTTAATAAAAACAATAAAATACAATTAAAAATTTTAATTATCTCATAATTTGTAATATTGTAAGATCAGCTAATACATGTAAATTTTATATGGATTGCTTAAATATAATTTTATTTATAGTAATAGGGAAATCAAAATGTAATGTATATAAATGTAAGATACTTTGGTATAGTGGAATGAGATTATTATATGAAATTTCAAGATCTCCTGTTCATGTTCACGTTAGTTGGATACATTTAAAAAGAGTTTTTGGAAGCTATCATCCAGTCAAGAAAATAATTAGTTTTTAAACATATTTCGGTATTTTTTTGTACTATGATAATTACATCACTGTTAGTTTTGCCAAATATAACTTTGGTAGGGATCTACTCATTTTTATTGCACAAAAGATTCTTTTATCTCACAGCTTCATCAAATAGTCGGGTTTGTTTGTTTTCACCCACATCAACATTATATTTGCATAATTGAAAAAATTTAACAACTGGAAATTTTTTGTTAGCTTTGTAATTTTGCTCGCGTGCACAACGTATTTTTTTTTGGTTTTGGGTATTTTTTTTGTATCGTTCCTTAAATAAATAAAATAAAATAAAACTTAAAAACATTATCACAAGCAGCAACGTGATTTCCGGAAGTTAAAGCGCAACAAAGGCGCCTGCGCAAATGTCGTCGCTGTCGAATTGATTGTTGTTGTTGTTGTCATTATTTTTGTTGTTGCTGCAGCAGCTACGAAGAAGCTAAAGAAAGTCGTGCGGCAACAGCTGCCGCAGTTGCAGTTGCAGTTACAGTTGCAACCTCTGGCCCAGCCCCAAGCCGCGCTGCCATCCTGTTTTTCGTGCGAATAATGTCATTTGTGTTTGTTTTATAACCAAAATTACAACAACTTGCCAGAGCCAAACGACAAGGGGCCAAAATAAACATGCAGCCAGCATAATTGTCGACTCGCTTAAATCAGCCAGCAGTGGGTGTCAGAAGAAGAAACGTTCGGGCAGGGGGGACGTGCACTGCAATTCCATTGTCATTCAGTTAACTCGCAGTTATTGAGGCAAGAACTTTGCATTCATATATGGAAATTTTAAGGTTTTTATCGACTGCAAGTGTGAGACAAATTCGTGTTTTGGCCATATACAGGTGCCACGTGGCAGCTGACAGCTTGTTTTTTTTCTTGGACTGTCAGCTGAGGTTTGGAGTGACGCTAGACCCCACGGAGGGCAGCAAATTTAGCTGACAGCCAGGCAACAATTGGAAGAGTTTAACTTTTCTTTGGGCAAACACCTGTCTTCGATTTAAAGTGGGTCTTTGGAGCTCCTCTCGGTTTTGGTTAAAAACTGTTAGCTTTAATAATAATAGAAATAAAAACTTATAGTAATAATAATATTTCGCAGGTTTCCATTTTAAATTAAAAATTAAGAATGTTTGAAAATTTAAAGGGAACACTTACTCTTTCAGAATATTGGAAAATTCACTTTTGATATGGGGAAAGTTAAACAGCGAAAGCTTTTCAGCAAACGAAAGCAGTACAACTTTCAGCTAAGAAACTTAGAAACTTCGCTTACAAAACAGTATCATCAATCATTTGATTCTTCAAGATTACATAACCGAAAGTCATGGCAAAGTCAGACAAAAATATAGATGCGTCAGTCGCTGACGTTGATTTCTAACTATTATATTCGACCGGGAGATTAATTTCGTATTAACTATTTGTTCTTTCTATAGAATGCTGCTGGAAATAAAGCTGTCATAGGCAGCCATAAATAAGAATTAAAGAAAATAGAAAGAAACTTAACATCATATTGAATGTTATGGTCGGCAAATTAGTTGTTGGGCCAATCCAAATGGTGTTTTTGCCCTCTGCAGACACATTTGACCATTTCTATTTTTTCCGACCATTCTTTGATCACATCTAATTTTATGCTACTCGCAGGTATCGAAGTATTTCATAATCGCAGTTGTAGCGAAAATGGAACCTCTACATCTAGCATTTAATTAATGTCTTACCATCATTTTAATTTGCGCGGCTTGACTTAAAGTTCTGTAAGAAATTATTTTCGGCTACCTGTCGTGACTTAATGACCTTTTCGCAACTTGGCATCAACTTAAGTATATTAATTATTATTGACAGACACTTTACAAGGCAGCCGACACGAAAATAATATAATAACAAGTGAAAATGTTGCACTTGAAAGTGCCTGACTGCGAGATACTCTGGAACTGAACATATCAAATGTAAAGCTTAAAAGATTTAAAAAATAGTTTTTTCTGTATGTGGAAGCGAGCGTCGCAAAATTAAATATAGTTAATTTGGGAACAGTTGTATGATTTTAAAGCCCAATATACCCGCATAAACTTTCAGGAACAGAGTATAACAAGTTTTAATGGGGCGCAGCATTAATTGTGGTTTAATTTTGTATGCACTTCACTTTGTCGGCTTATAATTAATTATAAGTCTAGTTCTTTAAATGGCCAAAAACCTGTACCATCCCGACTGTCTATCCATAGTTCAGTGAAGGTCACATGGCATACCAGACAAATTATTTGTGCTGCGCATCCGCGAGACAGATTCAACAATTGCCAATTAACGCAGAGTTTTGAGTTTGAGTTGTGCCACTGCCTTGATGAAGTCTTCACAGCTTCCAGCTCTTAACTTGGTCTTCATGCAGTTCACAGCTGCTGACGTTCGACTCTTGACCTTTCAATTAATCATGGTTAATTTATTTGTGCATATACGAAAACATTTTTCCAGCTTTATGTTTTTTTCTTTTATTTATTTTATTTGTAGTTTTTTTTTCTTTTTGAACGGTAGCTACCTGTCAGTTCGTCTAGTTTTTCATATTCCGCATAAACTTTGATACAAGCGTCTATTAATTTTCACACCAACAGGCAGGTTTTAAAGTGAACCCCAAAACGTTGTTTTGCATATTTGAATATTTTAAAGTTTATTTTCAAATTTTTTTTGCTTTGGTTGGCATTTGAATAAAATGTAAATGGAACTAGTTTTTTGTATACATATATGTTTTAATTTAGGGCTTCTTAGAGTTCAATCAACTCTTTCTTTGGCACAG
This sequence comes from Drosophila micromelanica, assembly GCA_004143825.1. NCBI lineage: Eukaryota > Metazoa > Arthropoda > Insecta > Diptera > Drosophilidae > Drosophila > Drosophila micromelanica. The sequence goes on from SCDY01000336.1 coordinate 28,181, forward strand.
AATGAATTTTTACATAATAATATTATACAATCTTAGATTGATGGTAAATTATAATAAGAGCCTGAAAATGACAAAATCAGAGAAGAGCGCGACTTTTATTTAAATCGAGAACAAAATTAGTTAAATGAATATAGAATGTATTTTCTTGTGTTTTTAGTATTGAGTACTTTCCTTATAACTTATATAACAACATTCAATAATTAATGTTGAATTGATTTCTTTAGTAATTATGCGAACCTTTCTATAACCAATCTTTTTGAAAGCCCTACTCAGACGATTGTATAACATTTAACAAAAGTAGTGCGTAATTCCGTAAGCTTGGGCTTCTATTTACAAAATTTACCTGGGGCACATACGAAAAGCTAGCGCCATAAAATTAGAGCAGATAAATAGTTGAAATTATATTTTACAATTGAAAAAATTGATTTCCAGCGAAGAAGAGTGAACAATAGAAACGTCGCATCATTGAAGAAAAAGTACAATAATAAATAAATGGATACGATATTTGCAATGGCACAATAAATAAATCAAAAAATAATTTTGGGTGGCAATTGTGTGAAATTCAAAAATATTTCTCTCGCAATTTTGGGCGTTATCAATGGAGATCAGTGGGTGAGAGGCATAAAATATGATATGAAAAATGCGCGCTTGGTACAGTTATTGCCACTGTTGCCACACACACAAAAAGGTTGACATTTTGCATCGCAAATGGCCTATTAATGGCCAATGGGCGCATAGCCCATAATAGACAATGGGCTGACGCTGCTGCCACGCGCAGCACTTTCTTTAAACAATCAAAAGTAAACAATTGGAATTTGTGGGTCTACAAATCAAACACTCCTAACAATGAGAAATCGCTCGCATTAGCCGCAATTGTTTGGCACTTTTTGTTTTTGTTTGTTTTTATTTGGAAACGGATTGAAATTGCATTTGGCCACACACATAAGTAAGCATGAGCTTACTTATGAAATTATAATGTTGTTATTGAATATATAAAGTATACAAATATAATTTTTTATAACAGTTGTCTTTTGAAATAGTTTGCAATTTATTTACTTACTGACAAAAAAAAAAAAGACGTAAATACTAAGAAAATATGTGATAATCTTGGTTTAGTATTTAGTATTTAATATATTGTGTTTTATTAATTTTTTAAAAATATTTTGCACTTCTTAGATTTATATGTACTGGTCTATAATACAATATATTGATTATATCTTATATAATTTATATTATGTCTTATTTAATTATATAAATTAAAAAAGTGATTTTTGTTTACAACATATATTTCACAAAAATTGAATATATTTACTAAATTCGTTTTTCAACGTGTACTATAATTTTTAATTTCATAAACTAAATTTACATTTGATATAAAATATTTTAATATATTTTTTATACTACAATTTGTATATATTTTTTTTATTACTCTCAATTATGAAAGAATTATTATCTTATGTTATTTCTTGATTTTAAAAGAGTTATAATTATTAACCAATTATATATATGGTTTCTTTTGGCTTCCGGTTAGTCAGCCGGAGTGAGAGCTGCGTGCACTGGGTCAATATGTGCGCTTATCAAATCCAATCTGCGCCTGCAATTAGCTGAAATTGCATTTAAGTACTCGTAGGTGCAACAGTGGCCTCCAGTTGAAAAGAAAACTGTTACAAATTCTTCGAGTTGCGGGTAATTTCCGCTTGTCAGCAACTGTTAAAACGTCTCCCAGTTGAAAGCTGACGGTTAGAAAAACGTGTGAAAATTATGAAACTGCATTTGATGGCAGCCTATGCAGACGCTGTTGCACTTAAATGTACCTGTACTCCCGAAAAAGCCAACTCGAAACCAAAGTGGGACTAATTGTGCCTTTTGTTGGTTTTCTGTAGAGCTTGGTTCGTTTATCATCGCTTGCGATCAGCTGAGATCTACGGAGATTTGTGTGTCCTGTCATAAAGCTCGGTTTTTTTCTTGCGCTTTCGTGCACATCCCTCTACATTTTGGGCTAAAACAAAACCTAAATAAATAATTTCTCGGAATTAATGTGTCTTTGTTTGTTTGGTGATGCGAATTCATTAATTCGCATTTATCATTTCATAATCGCACAACGGCAGCTAACCAAATGTTTCTTACCGAGTTTTTCTAGTTGTTGCGCTTGTTTATCAACTGCAGATTGCATTTGATTTGAAATATTGTATAACCATTGTATAGCCAATGGATGATGCTTTCATAACTAAAAATATTATTTTTCAATGTTTTATTTAATATTTTTTATAATCTCAAAATTTTATATGTTCTATATTTATTGTGGCATGAGATTATATTTGTAAGATTCATTATTATATAAGTAAAATATGTACAGTATAACTTAAATAAATGTGCCGATAATGTTGGGCTTACTTTGAACTCAGACTTTCTCCACACACAATTAAATAACATTTAACAATGGACGCGAATCTGAGCTGAGCAACAATAACAACAACAACAAATAAAGCCGCAAAAACTGAAATTGAATTAAGTTCAAGAGTTCAGGATGAGCCATGCCCCATGCTATTTGTGGCAAGATGCTGAGGGAGTTGCTTTGACGGCAATGTCTAGGCAAGCGAGTACTCGTAACTGTATTCGTATACACTCATAACGTTAATCCCAACTTATGCAATGAGTCGCCGATACAAAAGCGACAATTTGGCGCGGTCTCTGGGATTGATGCCGTCGCTGAAGTCATCATTGAAGTCGCCTTTTTTTTGTGTTCACACGCGTCAGCAATTAGTGCGTCAGCTGTTTGCCTTTGGTCTCCGGCAGAAATAGACCCAATATGATGAATCCAAAGCCGCAGACACTGGCTGACATGTACATGGTGGCTGCCAAGCCGGGGCCAAAGATCATAAGCGGATATATTTTGAGCGAGACAAAGATGAACGTGCTCAACGTGGTCATGCAAATAGAGGTGCCAGTGGAGCGGATCTATTGAAATGAACCACATTAGTTGTCATCAAAGAGAATATATTGTTATAATCTGAACTCACCTTGGCCGGCAACTGTTCGATTATGATGATAAATATAAGCGGTATAACGCCCAGCGATGCTACAAAGGCCACGAAGCACATGAGAAACAGGGACAACCAATTGTTATCAGCCAGAAACTCCTTGGTGGCCAGTTCCTTGAGCAGTCCAATGGCCAGCTCACCCAAACCCATGCACGCCATGGATGTCAGCAGGAGAACACGTCGTCCGAATCGATCCACCAAAGCAATGGCACATACGATGCCCACAACCTGAACAGCGCCCACAATAATGGTGCAGGTATTGGCGTTCATCTGGGTCTGCAGTTCACTGAAGATGTGCGAGGTGTAGTTGAAGAGGGCAAAGCTGCCCGACAGCTGATTGCAAACGAGCAGTGTAAAATTCAGACCAAATATTTTCATAGTGGGCAGATTAACTGTAAAGATAACAAACACAAACATAAGCAATTGCATATTATATTGCCAGATCTTATCAATATATATTATTAGCTACTCACAGAAATCTTTCCAGCCGACTGCTTGCCTCACCCCGCCACTAAGCACTTGTTGTTTGAATATTTCAAACTCCTTTTTAGCCGCATCATCGTTCGCTGACTCATTATCTGGGCCGGCTTCTGCCAGATTCTTATAGAAATAATACGCTTTCTGCGCCTGCTCATCGTGACCCTTGCGCAGCAAATGCTGTGGAGTCTCCGATAAGCCCCAGACGGCCACCAGATAAATGACTGGGAACAGAATCGCAATGCACGGCATCAGATAATAGTTGAGATACGAGGTAAGTATATAGCCTATAGTCACGCCGATGCTTACGTACATCATGGCCATCGAAGATAGCGCGCCGCGAATGCTGAAAAAGTCCAGAATAAACCAGATTCAGATTTGAGAAATTTGAGAGTAAGTTTTAAGTTTTGAAAAGGTAACGAAATATTAGGGGTAGAAATATTTAAATATACTAAATATAATATATGTTTAAATTATTAAAGATCTAATAAACTGGTCTAAAGTTAAGTATTTTTGTTTTTTTTTGTAAAATCAGCAGTCTTAATTCAAACCCGAAAAAATATATCTATTTTTGGGTCTACTAAAATGAAATGTTATTAACCTGAACACAATTCAACTTTGATGGGATTGATCAGATGAGATTTTACTCATTTGCAATGAACATTGTAAAGTTCGAAATATCTATGTTTGTTTAGAATATCACAAAATCAATAATGAATTTTTTTTTAAAAACTATTTTTTTCAAACTGAATTTAGAGATTAAATCTGGCAGACAACAAAAAACTTTATCAAATTACTTTTGCTAAACTAAAAAAGTAGACAGCTCTTTAAGCTTTTTAAAAAAAAAATATACGATCTGATTACGGAAATATATACTTCAGTAGCCTTAAAAAGTTCCGTGACAAGTGGCACACGAAACTTTGAATAACTGCCAATCTTAATTCATTGCGATAATCAGCGAATATAATCCTGAGTACGTGCTTATTCTTATCGTAAACATATACCTACTTGTTATCTGAGATTTCAGCCACGAATATGGGTAATACCACGTAAATGCCGCCGCCCGAAATGCCAGCCAAAAAGCGGCCCGCATAAAAATACGTCACATTTTTCGCCGTATAGATAAGAATCCAATAGATCTATTTTGGGATATACAAATCAATATAAATAGAGATTGAGTCACTGGGGAAAACTATTACTGTTTAATTACCATGTTGGGTATGGCCATTAAGTACATGCACAATTTGCGACCCAGACGATCCAGTAATAGGCCAAAAATGATATTGCCAGTGAGTGCGCCAAGGCCGATCAATGAGCCCACCCAGGAGGCTTCATTGATGCTGATGGGCCTGTCAATCGGCGATATGTCGGAGCCGAGCAGCGGTAGCGATGGCGCTAGCCAGCCCACAGCAACGCCATGGGTAAAGGTCATGATGTGCACTATATAACGGTTCAATTCCTTATAGTACCGGCAACACTTATAGATCACAGAGAACACCCACCTGCCATGGTGGCTATGACCTGCCAGCGATAACGCGCACTGAACACGCTCAACTTTTGTTCACTAACCGTATAAACCATTTTGAATAATATATTTTTGAATGCTTTTCAACACCACCCTCTACGGTCGTATGTCTACTGAGCATTCTGAATAATATTCTTATTCGCTTTTATAGTACAAATCTGAGCGCTGCAGGCGCTCTTTAAAGCGAATTACTCAGATTAGATACGTGTGTAAGTATAAATTTTAGGTATAGCTGTTGACTTGTTAACTACCGACTGATATACTTCACTAGAATGGCGTTTATCGCCTGAACGTGAGCATTTTGAGTGGGTGCTGGGGAATTTCTTTAATAATAGTTTCGTTTTACTTTTTTGAGAGCTATGCAGCAAAAATAACTAATATTGAGCAGTTATTTTGGCTAATCCACGAGCAGATAACTGGAAACATTGGTTGGGATTGTGATCGTACACGGTGTGAAGTTTAAAGATTATTCTATTAGATGTTAGCTTTATAGAGGTAGTTACACTTAAGCTTACTATACACATATATATATTTTGTTTGGTTGCGTTAACTTAATTGTAATTATAGTTACACTTAAGCTTTTTATATATTTACCCTTTTATACTGTTTTCGTTTTTTGATTGTCATTGTAGCACAATTAGAAATTCAGCCCACTTTTTAACTCAACTTATTCATGGTGGTGTATCACTCAGATAATAAATGCAGTTTGCTAACAGCTTATCTGTAGTTTTTAATTAATCTTATAATGATATCAAGATAAGTATAAGTTGTAAAGTTAGAAATGATAGAAGTCCATGTGCTTCCGAGGCCAAGTAAGTATTAGTAATAAGAATTAACTCGCGTGTCGTTTCAGCCATAATCGGAATGAGACTAATTTTATTTATTGAGTTTCACGTACTATATATGCACAAAGAGCACTTAGATATGTACTGAATGTGTTCTTACATATTTCTTTGCTATTACTATGTGCTTGCGCTATGTTCATTTATATTAATTGTAAATATTTGAATTTTTATACATGCTAAAATATTTTGAAATGAACTTGAACTAGTTACTGTGTGTTTATTAGTTTATGTTAAAGCTTTGTAGTCATAAAATGTACGAAAAATTTTAATAATCCTTTAAATTATATTGGAAAAAATATGTTAGCTAAAGCTATATTTGTTTCGTTTTATTCGCTGCTTTCAACTGCCATAAATATTTCAAAACTAAATTTTAAAATATATTTTACATAATTCTTAATTTAAAATTTATGCTATTGATTATTACTAAGCTTTAAATTAAATAAATGATGAAATGGAAGTTTTATCTCATTATCTGAATTAGTTCTTTGCTTACCACACAGAAATAAAAGTGGGAAATTATTTCACAACCCCAGCAAATTAAAAAAAGATAATATAAAAAACTTATTAAGCTGCAATAAAAAAAAGTGAAATGAGTATAACTCGTATAAACATAATAATAAAAAAAAAAAACAAATCAGCGACTTGGCAACAAGATGCGCTAAGATCCTCAGTCAATTGGCAAGTTGTATCAGACATAGCTCAACAAGTTGGCAATTTGGAGATTTCTTGCTTTGATAGACACAGTTCACAATTGGCGATCGTGTCACAATAAATGATTTTCCTGCGATCAAGTTATTATCTCTAGTTCCTGGCCAGCCGCAACGTCGCGACGTTTGCGATCCCACCAACAAAAAAAGCTTATGTCGATCGATAATGATGGATTCCCTGAGCTACCAGCTACTTGGCAACTCTGCGCCAAACTTGCATAAATCTTCATTGCATTAAAAATGTGTTTTTCTTTGGTTTCCTTTCTTGTTTCTTGTTTTTTTTTTCTGGCGGCTGCTTCGTGATTCGTGGCTAGAGTTGGGGTTTTGTGCAGGGTCAGAGTTCAGGCCCTGTGGTTTGATGTGCAGTTTTGTAAAATGCTCAATAAAAGATGCATTTTTGTTGTCGTTGTTAGCCTGGAATTGAGTAGCCATTAGCCGGGCATATTATGTCGCCGTGTCTGACTCTTAAATTGAATATATATTCGCCTGGCTTTATTTTTATTTTTATAGCCAACTACTACATAGATCTTCCATCATTAGCACACGATTGTTTTATAATTTGCAAATGTTCGCTTGTCACTTTCAATTGAGAGTTGTTTAAGTTTATATTGCGATCATTTGTTTAAGTTGTCGTTGAAATTTATTTTCACTCGCCTTTTTCTAGAAATGTACACATTGACATTCCCATTGGATGAGACGCAGCTTGAATTTCGATTCGAACTTGCTTGGATTGGAAATTAATGGTGTGGCGATCACTAAATTGGCTAACAGATAAGACCTAAGAGTTATATCGGATTCCAAATTCAAGTTTAAGCTTATATCCAATAAGCAAAAACCAATTACATATGAGAAATGTTTTAATTTCAATTAATTAGCAAAGATTTCCAATTAATCTTGTTCTGTGTAAATTATATAGCATAAAATTTTATTTATGATTGCAAATATACACTCTATACACTTTTTAAACATTGAATAAATATCAAGATTAATTATATAAATTAAAGACATGTTTTTTGTTATTAAAAAGAAAAAATTCTTGAAATTAAATATTAAAGAAAATAAACATGTTGATTTTCTTATGATTAAACAACTTTTTTTATTGAATTTAGTTTAAAAAAATTATAATTATTATTTATAGAAGAAACCTTGTTTTTTTCGAATTTAAAGCACAAAAATGTGTGTCGCTTATAAATAGCTCATTAATCACAGTCTTTTATCATTAACTTTGATCTTGACATTTTTTTCGGTCAGAACAAAGGCAAAGCTCCGACATTTTTGGGCCTGCAATATAAAATAAATCTCGGAAATTTCAAAATTTCTTGCCGTTTGTTAAAAATACACAGTCACATATAATTAATTGGAGCTTAAATTTATAAATATCAAAGGTAGGGCAGACGCCAATGGGGCAACATGTTTGGAGACCTTTTCGTCGCCAAAAATTAATTAGATTAATTGCAGATATTTGCAATTAGTTGAAGAAGCTGCTGAAAATGCAACAATAAAATCAACAAATTGCCACTGCCAGCGCTGGGCTAGAAACCCAATGTGGCCCCTTCGCTGCTGAGGAAATGCTGCTGATGGAATGAATGGATGAGTAATTGAAGGCAGAAGCCGTAGCTGGAGAAGACAACAACGGTACAGCGAATACAAATTCGGGTTGTTTCTTTTTCTACCTTTTTTTTTATTGTTCTCATGCTGTGACCGAGGTCTGAACATGTTGACAGCAGGCGCGACAAACGATGCCGCCCGCTGCTGCTTCTGCTGCTGATTCTGCTGCTGCTCTGTGTGGGTGCAACATGCCAGTGGCAGTTGCAAAGGGTATTTGCCGAATGGAGGCCACCATGTGCCGCTGGCAACAAACCGAAAATCGCACGTTTCTATGCAAATCTTTGTTGCTTTTCAATCATCTACACGGCGGCAGCTTCTCGCTTCTATAATTTTTTTTTTCGGCGGGATCTCATTTTCTCCCTCTTTTGCTGGGTCTGTAGGGTCTTCGGGGCTCGTAGGTAATAATTATCGCTTGCATTACGTATTTTGGCTGCTTCTTGCTTTTGTTTACGATGGCAGCGTTGCGCCTTATATTTTGTTTTTTTTTTTGGTATTTTTTCGACTCTGTGTGGCAATCTTAGCTAAGCTGCTGGCATAGAAAATGGGTGTTAAAATTAACGGGACTTAAATGGTTTTTCAATTTTACAAAAAGCTTCGCTGTCTTGCACTCGATTGCAAGAGCAAAAAAAAAAAAAGATACAGAAACAGTAGCCCTCGTTCCATGTACTTTGATGGATAGTTTGGGGTTAAATATAGGTTAGATTATGGCTTCTTAACTACGACGGCGATGATTTGACACTTTGCAGTAAAATGGCAAAACGACCTTTTAAGGCTGTTGCTCAATGTGCACAAGCTGCCGTGTAGCCAAGTATCTGGCTCGCCTTTAAAGATATGCAGCTGCAATGTGGTCTGTTGTAAAATGAATTAATTGTGGCAATGAGTTTCGCAGCAAATTGCCAAATAATTTTCTTATTATCCATTTGAACTCGGCTCTTCAATGCTGTGTTGCATTTTGTGTGGGGCCAATTATCCTTGAACTGAGAGTTGCCTAAAAATACTCAAAGTAAAAAAAGTGCTTATATATATATTTAAGAAGAAGAAGTAACTGAATAGTTAGAATAGACTTGCATAGATATTTTTTTAGCTTTATGTGAACCAGTTCTGGTGAAGTTTTAATGAATTTCTTAAAATTTTGAGGTGCTTGTAAGATTTTCAAGCTGATTCGCAAAATCTATTGCAAAAAATTCTAACTGAACGCGTGCATAAACCTAATTATGAATGCGGTACTCAATTAAATACAAATTTAATTTTATTGATGTTTGCAAATGTTAAACACTATCAATGAAGCAATTAATTATAATGGCTTAAGAATGATATAACGCTGTTAAATTGCATACAAACAACACAACTAAAGAATACCCAGTATCAAATTCAATGAAGAATACCGTAAAATTAAAAAAAAGAATAAAAGTAATTCATAAAAAGAATTATATATACTCAAAAGAACATCGTTACCATTTTCAACTATTCTTTATGGCTACAGGGTATAAAAACTGTTCAATGTCATTTGCATATACCTAAGCACTGTCTACTTATATATAAATGTATTTTTGTTTTTGCTTGATGGATAAGAAGACAACCCAAATATGAAATGCAGAACGAACTCGCTATTAAAATCACGTTAAGTTAAGCATGCACAGCAAGTTCGTTGCTGCAGTCTTTCGTTTTGAGTCTTGGGGTGATTACCAGCGCCGCTTCTGACAATTACCGGCGCTTTTAATAGAATCCAATGCGGATTCGTTCATGTAGCAGACAGTCAGACGCTGCTGCTGATGACTGGAAGTAGATAGCTGCTACCAAAAAAAAAAAAAAAACCAGAAAAAATCTCGTGGGAATGTTTGTGACTGCGATTATTAAAGCATTTCCTATAGCAAAATTATAATCGAAGGCGCCGTGTAATGCTGCCATCTGCATCGCATAGTGGTGGAGGCGGCGTTGGAGATGAAGGTGGAGTTGGAGAAGGAAGCAGAAAGCAGAAGTAACTGTGCCCAAGAAACAGCAGCGGTAGCAGCAGCAGCCGCAAAACCCAATCTCAAACAGTAAGTTATGCAATGGAGGCGCTTGTCAGGGCTGCAAGTCGAAGTCAAAATCACAGCGCTCGTCATCCTCAAGAAGCTACTAGCAAATCATAATGAAAACTGTCCATTGTCAACTCCTCAGTTGTCTCTCATCGCACTGCCTTTGGTCCGGCTAGTGGCCCATAAACAGAAACCAACTCAAGTCATAAAGTTGTCAATGACAGCGTTTCAAATCAATAATTTATAAATTTGCCTTTTCCCCCGCACCACAAGAGCTCTTGAAGGGCCCTACAAGCGCGCACATTAATGATATGTCTGCCCGCTACCCTTTCCCATTTTTTTGCTGTTGTTAATTGTGATCAAGCTGTCAAAAGTTGATTTTGATGGTCTGTTTACATTTATTTTTATTTCTTGTTTTATTTTTAATTATGCTGTTAAATATTTTGTAATAAAAATATGTGGAGTTCAAAATGATACGTATTTTGAATAAAGCTCTTATTTATTTACTTTGGTACAAAATATATCTGAACTCAATGTTTTATTATAAAATAAAAAATAATTTATTTTGATTAAAAACATTAGGATATTTCATAAATAATTACTACTTATGTAGACTTTGTCTAGAGGAAAATAAAAATAATAACAATTGTAAAAAGAAAAGAGTTTAATAATTATTAATTAAATAAAATAAATTGCAATAATAAAATCAACAAATTTAATATGTTTCTATATAAATTCATTTATCAAACCTGTGGTATATTGATTTATGAATTTCGTATGGCTTAAATGTTATAGCTAATTACCTTCGCATACATAAGTTAACAGCAATGTAATAGCTTAACAGAGCAGGCAGTCTCTCTGTAAACAGACAGTGAAGCTTACTCTCTCTCTCTCTCTCCCTCTCTGCTCTCTCATGTGAACAGCTGATCGTTGGACCGGTCGCAAAGTCAATTGCATTTGTTTTGATTTCTTTACTTTTTGCCAGTTGCTTTTGATTTTGCTTTGCTTCTGCTTGTGTTGTTGTTGTTTTCGAGGAAGATGTGCGCCTACTTCGGGCGAAGATTTGCGGTAGCTTCGGAGACTTTGCCGACTGATTTTCTTGGGTGACTTTGCTGGGAGACGCTGTTGTGCGTTTTCGCTGGAGAAGAGTGCGCCGAGTCGTTGTCGTAGTCGGGGGCCGAATCGGAGTCGCTCAACTACTAAAGTTGGACGCCGCATTTGCCAATTGAAACATTCAAATGTGAATATCGTACGGGTGAAGACGTCTTCTGTTCGGCCTGAGATCACATTTTGTACTTCCATTCAAAAGATTTTTATACATTTTTATTGTAACTCGAGACTGTTGTGTATTTCAAAAAATATTCATTTGTGTGTTGTTCCAAGCTTACTTTTAAAAGTGTTTTAAGCTTGAGACCTTAGTGTTTTCTTAATAAACAATAATTATATAAACAATAAATTGCACAATATATCAGACTTTGTGTAGAATAAAAATAAATTATATATTTTAGTGTTTTAAGAAATATAGTCGCAAAATGGGATAAGAATCGAATTTTAAAACAAAATCATTTTCAAAAGCTTTTGTCAAAATAAATAATTAAAATCAAATACATCTTTCAGAAATGCTCAGAGAATCGATTTTTTTTCCCAAAGTTTTTATGAAACATTTTAATATTTAAAAAGCCCTTTTTTTAATATTCAACTAAATTTCTTTTTTTTATTTTATTTAAAAATGAGTATTTAGTTTATTTTGAAAATAATTTAACTGGCATCCGACCACATTAAGCTTAGTTAAACTAATTAACTTGGCTGATGGTCTCTGGGTGCCACTGACATTACAAATTTAAAATGATTTTGTTTTTTTTATCGCCTAACTACAACTTAATCGTGAATCTGTGCATTAGATAAAGAAAACCTTAGTGAGACATAAAAAAAAATTTAAACACAAAAACCTAAGTAAAAAATGCAACAATAAAACTAATATACGACGAGAGAAAAAACTACGAACACAGCGGAAAACTCTATAATAATAAAGCAAAACATATTACTTCACTCACGAAACCGAACGCAAAACCACTTTGCGAGCACAGGAAGAAGTTGCTGCCACAGTTTGTTGCTACAGAAATAAAAACAACAAAGATCTGACATTGAGGCTGCTGCTGATGCTGCCGTCTAAAGGTAAGTGAATGCTCAGAGGAATCTTGACAGCTGTAGCTTCTAAGCTGCCCGTAAATGGCAAAAGTTTTCAACTGTTGCCTTTCACAAAGAGGCCTAGAATTTTTTTTATTGGTTTTAATGTTTCATGTAATTAAATTTAGGATTGACGGGTGAATGTAGAGCTTACCACTCAGGTATTAAATTCGTATTATTATATTTTATTTATTTTTATATTTCCTTTTGAAATTAGTATTCCGCTGCAGCTGGGATTCGATACATTTTTTTTATTGATAGTTTTTCTTATTTTTTGTGCTTGTCAATTTTTGGTATCCTTTTTTAATTTTTTATTTTTATGCATCTATTTTTATTTTTAAATATATATATTGATTATTTTCAAAAGATATTTTTTTCACATAAAATTTAAATTAAAATGTTAAATTTATAAATCTTTAAGCTTTGCTAAGATTTCCTAAGTATGTTTTATTGTGCGGATCTTTATTAAATAAATTAATTAGTTAATTTTGTAGCTTGCCTTCAAGTGTCAAAAGCTGCATTCAACATTGAGAAAAAATTCCTTCCAACTGTTCCTAAATACTTTTGTTTTCTATTAAAACTGAATTATTAATTATTTATTAGTTAATTAATTGCAATTTTAGTTAAAATATAAAATTCAAATTCTTTAAACCTAATGATTAAATAATGATATAAAGTTATTACAAATTATAGCCTTATATAAAGCTGCAGAAGCTTCTTATTGATAACTGGACGTAATGAACAATACAAATTATTTAAATTGTTCTATGAGCGTGTCGACTGCATGATTAATAAATGAAAAATTAGTTTTTCAACATAAATGCATAGATACACAAATGCATGCTTTTAATTGATGGCATACATTTCAATGAATTTTTTGTACAATTTTTAATTGCTTTTTTTTTTTGTTGCTTTTGTTTTGTGCTGCTTTACCGCATAAATTTACCATTGGCTGAATTTGCCACAGCAAAGTTTTTGGCATTGTTATTAAAGCAAAGATAAAGTACCAGCAGTTCAAGGATGCACAGCAGCTGGACCGGCAGCAGAAGCAGTCGCAGTCGCTCAGAATGGTCTGCTTGGGGGCATTTGGAACAGCTGCAAAAAGCTTAGGTTAGATAATTTCGTATTGCAGCGCGCCCAAAATTACAGCTGAAGCGACAGCAGAGACACAGAAAGTACTTGTGCAGGAATTAGGAAATGCGGCTTAAATGTCAAGAGTTGCTAAAGATTTTTCCAGCCTTGTGGCGCAAATGAACAAAAGAAAAGCGCCAAGTTGCCGCAGACATTGCTTAGCCGTAGCCATAGCCAAGGAAAAGACAAATTTAGGCCAAATGTGTGACTTAACGTCTTTCACATCACACACAGACACACACATATATACAAAGACACGGATGCTCCCGCACCAAGGGAAGGTGTTTTAGTTATTTTGTTTTATGTGGCAGAGGGTTAAAGTTGAGCTAGCAAAAAAAAAAAACAAAACTAGGGGGAACAGAAAAAAACAAAGTAAGAAAAGAAAATAAAAGAAAACACCAAACTAGCTGCTTTAAATGTAAGCAAATGCTGTATACAATATAATTTTGGCCGCCAGTTATTGTTGTTGTTGTAGTTGTTGCAGATGGCCAGATAAAAGTTCAAAATGCGAATGTTGTTGCCTGGTTGGTTCGGTTTGAGTACGACTTGGTCTGCTTTGCTCATTAACGTTAGCCAGCGAAGAAATGGCAAATAAATTTAAAAGTCATTCAAGCAACAATGCCCAAAAGCAGACCCACGCCCCAGCTCCCGCCCCCCTTGTACGTTTGCAATCAGCAACAGCTACAACTCTGTTGTCTTCTATTAAACTTGTTGCTGCTGTTGTTATTGTTTTTGTTGCTGCTGCTGTTGCTGTACTTGTATTCCATTCAAGTGTTGATGCGTTAACTGGCGCTGCGTGCGCATCGCTGAAAAGCCAATGAGCCGCATCTGTTGCCGGCAGTACGATCAAGTAAAAGTAACCTAATGTATCTTGTTTCTGCACCTTCCCCCTTCTAGAGATCTAACCTTACGCTTGCCGTAAACATTTTTTTAAGAGTCCATCTTTAGTGATTAATGAAGTGTGTAAATAATGTACATGTTTTCAGCTTTTGATGCTGCCTCAAGATTTCAACATATTCTAAGCATCAGTTTTTTTCTATCTGCGTGTTGTTGTTATTGCATTGTGTTGTTTTTGTTGATGCTGGTGTTGCTGTTATTGTTTGTTATTCTTTAGGTGCGCAACATGTTTGCTTTGTCTTGGGCGTTGGGCTTTATTACAAGTTATGAAAACACGAGGAAATTCAAAAGACTTTGACAACGAACTTGCCGAGCCGCAAAAACAAACCTAAAACAAACATCAAAGCAAGTTTTTTCTTACCTTTTTTTGTCATTTGGCCAAATGTCAGCTACGCTTCAAGTGTAATAAATAAATCGTTTGTCAACTTTTTTGGCTGCAAATCGAATGACTTAGGCAACGAACTTGAACTTTTATGCGGCAGTTTTTGCTGTGTATTTGTATGAACTTTAAAATCGCGTCAGCAATAATTATGTTTTTACACATAATGCTATTTGCACATCAAATTGCATCTTTCCATCGTTTATTGCATGCGTAAAGTGTTGTGTTACATCACGATTTTAAATATGATCATTATGTATGCATTTAACAACTAAATGCCAAGTTCTTAAATTACTGCTTGCAGTTTTCTTAAAAAAGACAAAAAATATATAAACTGCACATTCATCAAGCCACGTGCGTTGCAAATTGCGTGGCCACAACTTGAGTGCTAATGCTGCCCGTTTTGTATATGGTATCTGAACGGTTGATATACGGGCAGAGGCATGCGGCATGCGGCTAAATGTCAGAGCAAAATGCTGACCTCCATGCGCTGACAGGCCACACTTTGCGTCATGCCATTTTAGGGCTAACATTGAATGGCATTTGCTTTGGCTAACTTTAAATTTC
Organism: Drosophila micromelanica; assembly: GCA_004143825.1. Lineage (NCBI taxonomy): Eukaryota > Metazoa > Arthropoda > Insecta > Diptera > Drosophilidae > Drosophila > Drosophila micromelanica. The sequence goes on from SCDY01000336.1 coordinate 43,563, forward strand.
CGTCTCAGTCAAAGTCTTTGAAGCAGCAGCCAATTGATTATTAGAAATTAGAGCATCTTTATTTTTTTGCTTTTGCACCATAATAACTCAATGTCAGGCAATTCTTTATAAAAATAGTTTTTAGCTTAAGCCCACATGATAAATTGTAAAAAACTTAAGCAAGAGAAATTGTTGTGTCTCTTAGACAAAATGTGATGCAACATTCAAAAACAAAAACAAAAGTTGAAATAAATGAATAATATGGGGTTTTTATAATTTAATAAACTTAATTATCGGCTTTAATATGCTAGTTCTTTCTTCTAGAGAACAAGTTTCACGCTTAAGAATCTATATAATATGACCAGATTTGTTTTGTTTAAAAATGCAAAATTTATCTTTTACAGTTAGTGCTAACAACAGCACAGAACTTGTTTTGAGACCTATACTACGCCTCATCAGGATCTATATTGGGCCAATGATATCATTCGAAGAAAGGATGCTGTAGAACTGGTTCTCATTAGGGTGATTCATTATTGTTATGTTTATGTTAATAGCATATTGAGATATTGGCACAGTAGGTGGCTTCGAATTATGCGACTTAATTTGGCCATAAGCTAAGCTCTTGTTTAAGTTGTCGCTTAAGTTTATTACCCGCACATCTTCATGTTTATTGCTTCAAGAATACTCAAACTAAATCTGTTGGCCAACTTTCAGTTCCGTATCAATTTTCTCAGGCTGCCAACAATTGCCAAACTGTCATTGTCAGCGTTTCCACGGGTACTTGAGGCAAGCTGTCACTGATATGACTTTTAGGCCACTACTTAAGTAGGTATCACAGACTTCTTCTAGGCGGCTTTTAGCCAATTAGATACGCCTCAGCCTGTTGAGAATCATAAATCAAAAGCACCTATAATTCCGCATCTTATATATACACATATATACATTTTTGATGTTCTCGGGTAGGTCATTTTGATTATGTGCTTCAAGCACAATTAAAAGCGCGAAGGCAACCAAATGACAAGAGCTCTTAACAGTCATAATCGAGGCACTTTGATGTTTTCGACAACTTGTTGGCTTTGTCATCGCTCAAAAAACAGCAGAAAAACAAAAACCAGGCAAGATAAAAAAGGCAGCATCAACTTTTAAGACGGCGTGTCTGCCACAGTCAAGTTCGTTGCCTAAGTCTTTTGTTGATGCTTGTTTTTATTTAGAATTTGGAAAGGCACAATAAAATATAATTTTTATATTTATGTATTTTAGCAGGCTTTTAATTTTGTTTACTTTCATTTGCATAAGTTGTAGAGGTTTATGGAATTGAAATACAATTTTCATTATGATAAACATGAAACATTAACACTGATTTTATAACCTTTTGCTGAAAAGAATATAGCATAATTATGAAATTTATTTGTAGTTTTTGTTTTATGTATTTTTAAACTCAAGTATATAAAGTAATAAACATTTCTTGCCATTTCCGCTTCCATTAAATTTTCCGCTACTGACCCAGACAACAATAGCAAACAACAGCAACAGTGTGCAATAAAATCATAACAAAATAAGTATTAAAACTGACTTTCGTTTACATAGAAAAACTCAAAATAAAAATGAAAATACAAAAAGAAAATAATAATAATAACAGATAAAAACTCAGACAGCAGCAACGGCGGCAACAAGAAACAATTACTTCAAACAATAAGCGACTAATTCGCAGGTTCAAATGAGATGTTGGTGGCGTATGAGCAACTGTATACATGCATGTATGTATATGTAAAAGTGTATAGAGAAGAGTGCGAGTAATCATAAAAAGGCCATCACGATGAGGAAAAGTGCGCTGGTGTTGTATAAATTGAAGAAAAGCCTCGAAAGCAAAGAAAATTGTTGGCTATTGTTGTTGGTTAATTAATCAGCAGCGTCAGCATCAGCATCAGCAGCAGCAGCAACAACAAAAAACAACCACAACAGTCAACGCAGCAGCTGATTATTTAACCGAGTGACATAAATATGTTGTCGGGCTGGGCATGAAATACTGACCCAGATTTTGTGGGTGGCTTATAAATCAGATATCGATTCGAAAGAAACAAAAAGAAGGAATCGAAATGCAATGCAAGAGTTGCCACCGGTTTCTTTTTTTGATTGTGGCAACTCCCGACCAGACAAGCTGGCAGCAGAACAACAGCAATTACCTATTAATTGTTGTTGTCGTTGTTATTGTTATTATTGTTATTGTTGCTCGACTGCTGCAATTGTTGGCGGCGTGGCTGGCGCCGCCTTTACCAGTCATAAATTGCGGTGCTGCTGTTTTCGCTTGCCGGCAATTGCTCCACAACAATTGAAACTGCGGTGCTGCAGTTGCGGCTTTTGTTTGTTTTTGATGGCGCATTTTCGATCTTATTTATGCTTATTTTATTATTTTATTTATATTACATGAATTTCTTAAATTCAACTTTATTTCATTTTATTTAATTAAATTTCTCTGAAAACGACTATATTTATAAGATAATTAAATTGCTTTTTAAATCTAAAGGTTAGTTTATGTTTGAATAGAATTTTCGAATTCTTTTAGTTTTTATCAGTGTTGATATATGTTTTAGTTATTTATGAGTAATTTTATGTGTTGCGGAGCGCTTGTCTTTAAACAAAGATTTATTGCTAATATAGAGATTAAACATATATTAAAAGAGTAGAACAAAATATTCCACCCTAAATATAACGTCTGAATTGAATGAATTCTTAAAAAACAGGTTCGTTGCCGAAGTCTTTTGTATACAGTTAGCTGTTTGGGTCATTTGATTTAATTCTTGTTTTCAAAGTTGTACTGAGTGCGTATTTTTATAACATTTAATTTTTAACAATAATTTTGGTATTTTTTTTATTGTGTGTGATTTTTGAACTGATACTTGAGGGAAATATTAAGATTATTTTACATTTTGCTGTAATTTTTTTTAGTTTCCAGATCATAAATTTATAATTACTCGCATTAAACTTGAATAGCACGCAGAAAACAATTATACAACAATTGCTTAAAAAAAGGGCTATAACTTATAATTAAAATTTAAAAAAGCCACAAAATAAACATACGTAATAGAGATGAGCAAAAGAAAACTTGCGGCTACAATTTACAACATCATAAAACGGAGTGATTGTTGACCAGCAGAGCGAGCCCACAGCTGGAGGTGGACAATTAGCGCCCTTCGGCGGGCGGTCCATTCCCGCCGCAGGGCCAGCGCTGGCATGAATATTATGTTCGGGATCGCGTAGCAAAATAGGGAAAAATCTAAAGCGCTAAATGCTCTAGTTTGCTTTACAAATCTCAACAGAGCTCCAATTTGCCCCTGTGCATATATAAAATGAACGAGGCGGGCGGCGCTGTGGGCGGTCCTGACTAGGGGGCAAAGTGTGAAACATGCAGACAGGCACGCTGGCACGAAGCGTCGAACTGTCTGCCGGGCAGTCAGTTTTTGCATCGTCTCACAAATTGCAAATGAGCAGCAGGCAAAAACCGCGCTGCGGAAATGCACAAGAATTCTTGTGCAAAAAAAGCATACTAAACACAAAAACATACCGAAATCGTATCAAAGGCAGAACACGCTAGTAAAAGAAGCCGCTGGTTAAAAACACAAACAAAAAAATCCCAAAAAACAATTGCATATGACCTCAAAATCTATTAGCACGTCGAACTCTGGCGGCTATGAAATGCAATCGCAGCCGTCGCCCCCTTAGGGCATTTTTTGGTCAACATTTTTTTTGTTCGGTTGCAAACATTAATGTCCAAAAACTGTGAAGTTGCCCCAAAGCCAAACAGCAACCACAATAACAGCTACAACAGTTACCTCAGTTGAGCATCTGAACGACTGTCTGAGCATCTGAATCTGTGGCACGTAGGTCAACGCATCAGCAATCACAACGACTACATCGTCTGGCTGAGCAGCGCCCAACGCCGTCTACCTGTCCATCTGTCTGTCTAGCTGCCTATCTGACGGCCTTTAGCTACATCTTCGGTATACAAAAAAAAAAGGTTTAAGATTTCTTATTGCAAAATGTACATGCTGAGTTTTTTTTTGTTTGACGCATATTCACACCTGACTTTTATATGTTGTTTTTATGTTTTTCGTAGTACAACAATATTTATTCACCTTTATTTATTTTGAGTTTGTCAATAAAATTAATACTTTCCGTTTATTTTTCTTTGCTATAAATTGTTAGTAAAAGCATTTTTATTTTAAATAATATTATTTTAAATAGTAAACATTACAATTTTTTGCAGTTGATATTGCAGATTTTAATATTTTTTCATTTGGTTTTAAAAATAAAATTTGAATGCGAATACAATTTTGAAAGCTTAATAAAAAAAAATTAAAAAAAAAAAAAACAGTTCCACCTATAACCTTTGGCAATTGAAGAATATTAAACATAAATATATTTTACACTAAAATAAGCTATATTTTTTATAAACAAAAACCCGTCTTCAATCACGGAGTACTTAAAAGTTTTGTATACTTTTGCGTTGACTTGTTTTGTGAAAATGTACAGAAATTCGTGAATTGCATGTTTAACATGTGCTACACACCCCAGCAAATTAAGTTGTTGTGCTGTTGGCCTAATTATTCATTTGTTATCTCCTGAGCTTGATTTACCGTATTTGACATTTTGCCGTTAATAACACAACAACAAAAACACAAGCAATTTAACCCGATTCACAGGCCTTACAACATTTGCCGTTAAATTATTCAACTTAATTATTATTATAAGTTATGCAAATATTTAAACGCACAAATGATTTAACAGCTAAAAGTTTAGCTTGACGACAAAAAAGAAGAAATATCAAAAAGTACCTCACCACTGTACAGGGGTTCATCTGTGAAATAATGCCAATAAGAAATATGCGTTTAATTGCAGCGCTCTTAACTCTTCCTCTTGTTTTTTCTGTTAGTAAAAATAACATCGTTTGCAAAAACCTCTCTAAAAACAAAATGAACAAAGTAGTTTTGTGGACTTTCAAAAAAGTTGTCTGGGAAACGTAGCACAAGTTGAGTTGTTGGCGCGCTTTATGCATTTATAATAACATTTTTCACACAATTAATTTTGAAGCGCAGGTAGTAAAAAACCCAAGAAAAAAAATGAATTTTAAATGTTTAACATTTTAATTTGCATTGGTTTTAGCAGCATATATAGTAGCAGAAATCTTGCGATTGATAATTAATTGTATAAATTAGCATAATCTTGCCTATTTGGAAGTGTTAAAACGAAAGACATAAGACACGAACTTGAACTTGCCAAACTGCAACGCAGTTGGTAATTTCTATATTTGATCCACCGATGCATAGCTGTTATTTCCGATTTATCGACAACATTTCCACTCCCAGCTAGAGGGGTTAAAAAAATAGAAATTGAGCACCTGCAACACGACGCTCCCACATCAAGTTTTAGCATTATCTTTGTATTTTTTTGTTGTCTATTATTTTTTGGCGATTGCATTGAAGATGCGGCAATTTTATGCAATTTTCACAACAGGAATTGTCAGCAATACCCTGTCCGCGCCTCTGGCTGCCGTTTCATAATGCAGTGAATGCTGAAGGTGCACATTTCGCATGCCATTCGATAAAGGTGAAATTTTTCGCTGGCCATATGCACACACTCAATGCACAAAATAAAACAACAACAGCAAATTGAAATGAAAACAATTTATCTTTTGGTACCCTTACGGGGGGTATTCAAATATTGCCTTGAACTATGTATGACATTTTGAAACCTGCACTGTGATATGCACGTTGATATAGGTCACTCTATCAATATGTCCTGTCCTATCTGTCGAAGTCTCGACGTGAAGACATTTAAAAAAATCGGATACAGAAACAAGTATTATTAGTTTATTACCTGCAAGAGTATTAAATCTTCGGTTGACTTCGATTGCAGTTCCTTTTCTTGTTTTATTTTCCTTAGTTGGCAGTTGAGCGGGCCGCACACAAAGATGCTGCAAAAGGTTCGCTTGAATAAACAACATGCGGCGCAGTGTACGAGATAAAAATGGCAAAACAAATAAATCAAAACTACAAATAACACGTATACGACACGTTGCACAGGGAGAGATCAAGACAGAGCTAAGCAAAATATTTTGGCTAGGCAATGCAATGCCTCAGTTTCAGTTTCGATTTCAGTTGCTGTGTGTAGATGTGTGTGTGTGTATGCAGTTTCAACACTTGCCCAGCCAACAACAAATGCTTCCTTCATGTCAGCGCGGCAGCCGTAAAGGTTAAGCGGCAACTTGACAAAAAGGTTAAAACGATTTAACAGACATTTGGCAGCGCTGTCTGAACGTACGAGACGCGACCTGAAGCGCGGATTGGACGATAGATGCGGCGAACACCCGCATTGCGTCCTGGACAGCGGCCACCCATCTGTCTGTATGTGTGTGTGTGAGTGTTTGTGTGTGAATGTGCTTGTGTTTGCTTAAAGGCGGAACAAATTTTTGTGATTGTCGCGGCCCTCGCCTAGACAAATGCTAGAGTCAAGCCGGCGTCGCTTTATTATTATTTTTATGGCTGCTGCAGACACCTGTTGCTTTGGCCCGTGTTGACATTTTTTTGCGCTCTCTGACTGCAGTAGCTGTTGTTGTTTCAACCAACTGATAATGATTCAGCAGCAGCAGCAGCAACAGCAGCAGCATCTCAACAGTTGCAACTTCCTTATGTGTCATTGTAGTCTTTTGATATTTCGCTTTTTACTTGTTTCTCTTTCATTTTCTCTTACTTTCGTTGCGGCGTTGCTCTGGCATGTGAATGCCCAGGCATCCCATTTATCATTTGTGGCGTCTCCGTTGAAGATGATTGAATTGAATTTCTTGTTTTGCCTGCGCGTTCGAAATTGTGTAAACATTTTGTTTGCAAGTGTGAGTAATTAAATGATGGTATTGAATGACTGTCATATTGATATAACAATGCACAGACAAATTAATATTGGTTATAAAATTAAGCTAATAATAAATCTATGTTGCAAAAACATTGGGAGGCATTATATAAGCCGTTAAAGATATATAAATTTCAGTATATCTAATTTTTATAACCAATTTTTATGGTAAATGGTAATTAGAAAAAATACATGCAAAGGAACTATCATTTATAGAGTTATAGTCGTAGAGCCGTAAAATACTAAATTATTGTACAGTCATTTATGTCTGAATGTCTTGCGGAAATTTTATAGTTTTTGTTTGGATTTCCATACATTTCAATAATATAAATACATAGAAAAATATAAACGTATATTGCAAAATATTTTTTTGTTAGATTGTTAGTTTTATAATTACGCTGTTACTTGTGTTATTTTATTTAAATTAAATTTTTGTAAACTTAAATTGAAATAATTTTATTTCATTTTTCGAAAAATTCAAACATAATTTAAAACTTGAATTAAAAAATGTTTTCAAAATAAATTGCTATCTATTCAAATTGGTTGTAGCCGTTAAATAAACCTTGGCAATGACAAAACTGTTGCGGGTAATTGCAAATTGAAAAACGTGCATTTGGCTAAAGCGAATCGCAACAATCAAATTAATTTATTAAAGAAGCATGCAACGTTTGAACTTTAAACATAAAGGCTGTACAGTTATTTATTGGGGAATCGAAAACGTTTCATTAAATTCTAAAGTCAGTTGTTTCTTTAGTTTTTCTATGTTATGTAATTTGTGTATTTGATGAAAAATGTTGAAAAAAAATTAAATTTAGTTGTGAGAACTGCAAAAATCCAAATAAGAACCCCAAAATCCAAGGCAAGCAACTAATTTAAATACAAAGAAGCATCTAACAGACAATGCATAAGAGAACAACGCTTTCGCAAAACCGCACCCGCCAACTCCCCATTCCCCGCCCCTTCTCTGACCCCACAGATTCCACCTGATGCGCGCCTGCATTTAATGTTAAATTGAAATTTATGTGCACAAAAAAAGTATTTCGATATTTGTGTTGTTCAATTTGAATTGATATAGAAAATGTAAATCTTTTCTAAACAAAAAAATAAATAAATAAAATAATATAAAAACTGGATAGAGATGGAAATACTGCTGTGAAATGAGCGTAACCATTGAAAATTGTGTAATTGAACGCAAAGAGTGTCACTGGGTAAGCCGGTTGTACGCCAGCTTCTTGCTCCTCCATTTGATATTGTTTGCAGTTGTGAAAATTGAAACAATTATATGAATTATGCAAAGTACGCAGCAGCAGCGGTGCAGCAGCAGCAGCAACAAAAACAACAACAGCTGCATAAATGAGCTGACGGAAGTGACAACGACGCCAAAGTGAATGTCTGCAGCGTTTGACTGACTGACTAACTTAGTGACTGACTAACTGACTGGGTGCCTGGCGCAGCTGCTGCACAGTTCGTAGCTGTAGCCCTGTGTCCAGGTTTAACCATAATTTATTACACATACGCCCTGTTGACGCTCTAGACTGCCATATCTATGGCTATATTCCAGCTAAGACTTAGTTTATCTATAGAATTGTCTGATTGACTGACATATTGATGAACTTACTTGTTGCTTAGCTCTATTGTCATTTGACGCCTTTGACTGCCAAATATTCAGCTAAGGCAATGTGCCTATATATAGCTAACTGATTGATTTATGAATTAACTGTCAAATTCATGGATCACTTTAGCGCCTGGCGTTGCTTTTGCCTTTATAATATTTGTATCAAATATACGCCCTGTGGGCTCTGCTTCATTGATAGCTGCATAATTCAGCTCGGACAACTGTCTATATATATTTACGACTAACTGTTTCGTCCTTACTTTATTATTGTGGCGCTTTTGCCTTTATCTGCATATAAATATATATCTACATATCTATCCATCTAAGGCAAAATCTACCTATCTATAACTTGTCTATGGTGGGTGTGCAATTTCATTATGTAATCAATTTCCAGCGACTTTTTGTCCATGCAGCGCGTACGCTCGCACAATTATATATTTTTGTCTTTGTTGTTTTTAGGTTTTCTGTGTTTTTTTTTTTTTTTGGAGTTTGTAATATTTTCATTATCTAATATGCCAGCATGCATGTGGCGCGTCTAGTATGTGATTTTTATTATTTTTTTTTTTTTTTTTGGCATCCCACGAGCTGTAGCAATAAATATTCATAATTTTGTTAACAAGAAAACAAAACAAACTTTAATCTGTGCTTTTTGTTTTTGTTTACTTGCAGGCATTTCAGTACACAAAATGTGGCGTACACAACTTCATTTGCTGTGCTGCGGTAAGTTGTTTAATTGAAGAAAATTATTAAAACATAATTTCATAAATAATAAAGAAACGAATTTTAAGGTCTTTAACGTGATATTTCACATCTTTGGTCTAATTAGATATCTCTTAATCTTAACTATCATTTGAAGTTGTTTTATAAAATCAGATAATAGCCATAAGAGCTGGGTCATCTGCCAGTTTAGCAAAGCTGGCTCATTATAAATGTGAAAGTCAGTTTATAGCTTAGATCTCCTTGAGTGCTTGTCAACAAAATCTTTATTTATTTAATGCAAGAAGAATGCAAATTATTTATTTTCAAATTTATTGCGCCTTTCAATTTTTTATCATAACTTTGCCGAAAGAAAGAAATAAAAGAGGACGCCTACATTTTGCAACAATCCTTGACCTTGTCAGCGCATCAGATTCCCACAATCCATTACCGCTAACGGCACATTTAAAGCTAGCCTGAAAGCGACGCGTGATGCATGACGCATGTGCGCGTGCGTAGGCACTAAGTCGGCAAAAAAGGGGGCATAAAAAACCGATTGCGTTAAAAAGTGTCTTTGTTTTGAGCCAAGCGTGCGACAAAATTGAAAAAAAAAACGTGATGACCGTCGTTTAAGACATGCGTTTTAGCCTGAACTTGATCATAATTAATGTAGTTGTCGCAGGTGAATGCCTGGGAAATGCCTGTAGGAAATGCCACATTTAAATGCTCATTAGCCGCTGACCGAGACCCAAATGTCAGGCCGAAGACCGACAGAGATATTGCTGCCTAACTAAGCGTCTAAAATCTAAAATCAACAATAAATGCCGAAATAATTAAGTATTGAACAATGCAAATATTTTTGTAATTGGTAGATGTATGCCATCTCCGTCCCGCTCTCGCCCCCACCAGAGCCCCGCTATTTGACGCACGAACTGTTGGTGCGCTGTCCACCTGGCGTATGCTTAATGTTGGCCCATTCGATTCGCATTTCGGTTTCTTTTGGGGCGTTTCAATCAACGTCCACAAATTATGGGCAATTGTTTAATTATCTGAGGAAGCAACACCCTCGTTGTGAGCAAACATTGGCATCTTCGGTTTTGAATTCATGGACAATTGAATAATGATTCATATAATCACGACGATTATGCAGCAATCGAACCTTGAATCTTGTGGTTACGAGCTGTTTTTATTTTTTTCTCTTTTACTTTGGTGTCGTCTTCATTTCCAGCCGCTAGTTAAGTTGTAGTTCATCAGTAACTTCTCTCATTTAATGCATTTAATTGTGTTTATGCTTTGAAAATTTAATAATTGCATTTGTTGGCCTGATGTCAGTAACTTGCCTCACCATCGCAATCACAGTCACAGTCACAGTTGTAGTCACAGTTTTTGCGTAATTCGGCAATGGATATACAAAAGTCAAGGCTTGTTCAGTCCAACATTCGGGAAGTTAATTTTAAATCAAATTTATCAAAATTTCAAGATATATGTGCTGAATAATAAATGACCTGAAACTGCAATTAGTTGTATTAAATGAATTTGAATGATGTTGAAATGACAACTCAACATTAGTTAAATTTTGAGTGAAATAAATGATCAATTTTAAAACAATTGTGTGAGTTTTTATGAAATAAGCCATATATTTTAAAGTTTTTTTAACGCGCTTGAAAGAGGACAACAAAAATAAATAGATAATGGAGTTATTCATATACTAATGTATTCTAACATCCTACATATTGCATTTTTAAATGCATTATTTATTTTATAAATTGATTTATTGATTTTTAAAAACGCTTTTGTAATTTATTTTACAGCGCTTCTCCTGCTGGCATATGTGAGCCAAACTAGTGCAGAAAACCAGGTAAGAGTGCTCTAAACTTAAATGCAATGTTAATATTTATGGACTTCAATTACCATTTGCAGTTCCGCACGCCGGCTCGCATTCTGGCCAAGCAAACGGGCGCCACACAGTTCGAGGAGGAGCGCTATGAGACGCACACGAACTGCAACGAGCACAAGCATCATCTGAAGAAGCGCGCCTCCGACGAGGACGTGGACTATGAGGTGTACCAGGGTGTTGTCGGACGACCGGGCATTGATTTTCCCATTTATCCGCGCATACCAAAGACCACATTCAGTTGTCGCTCCTATGGCAATGGCTACTTTGCCGACATGGAAACCGATTGTCAGGTGAGGAGTGCAGCTCAAAATTTCAGAATATAAAAGATTTCAATTTGATTATATATATGGTTCTCTTGCAGGTCTTTCACATATGCGAGGAGGGTCGCAAGATTTCGTTCCTCTGTCCCAATGGCACCATCTTCCAGCAGAGCGAGCTCACCTGCGACTGGTGGTTCAAGGTCAACTGTCTGGGCTCCTCGGGCTACTATGCGGAGAGCGCTGAGATTCTGAACAAGCAGCGCGTGCATCGCGTCCGTCCCTCGGTGCCCGTGCAGGGCTTTAATATTGTGGGCGGCGGACTGAATATCAAGCCCAAGGTGACCCCAGTTACTGGTCAGGGACGTGCGGGCACACGGTCGGGCAGCAAGTCCGACAGACGCATCGATTCCACCGAGGATCTGCATGCGTCGCTGGAGAGCGTCGACTTTGATGACGTCTCGGGGGAGAAGCAGCGCAAGGTGCTGCCCAGCATTGACAACAATAGCCACGAGACGCAGATTACGGCCGAGAGCTCATCCTTTGTCAGCGGCACTGGCAAGCGACGCAACAACAACAACAACAACGGCAACAACAGCAACAATAATAATAATGGCAACAACATTGCAAATCCGAATCCCAATAGCAGCGATGATGCAACCGTTCTGAAACCATCTCGAATTCGCAGTGGCAGCTCCTCGCAGCGAGGCGAGTCCAGGGAGCGCGCCCGCAACGGTCAGCGCGGTCAGCAGCGGTACAAGGATCTGGACAGCGAGGAGCAGCAGCAGCAGAGCAAGGAGAAGGGCAAGGAGAAGAGCAAGGAGAAGCTCAAGGAGAAACCCGAATTCTTTGAAGCCCACTCGACCCGTCCCGTGCAGCAGACAACGCCCCATTACACGCCCAGCAGCTACTCGACCGTGCGTCGCCTGGAGCCCAGCAAGTCCACGCCCTTCTACACGCCCACCGTGCCCAGTGTGTCCAAGTCCAAGTCCACCGAGGGCAAGGTGAACTATATTAAAGGCGGCCACGTGGCAACCACGCCCAATCCGAATCGCTTTGGCAGCGCTGCCATTCCGAGCCTATTCCTCGAATCCTCCGTGGCGCCCAAGAACGTGAAGCCCACGGCCAGCGCCAGTCTGGAGCTGGACAGCACCTACAGGCCCGTGATCATAGGCATGCGGCATCACTACGACGTGGCCAGCTCCGGGGAGCTGAAGCGTCTCTCGAATGCGGAGCAGCCGCCGAAGAAGTTAAGCGAATCTCGCGACTATTTGCCCACAACGCCAGCGCCGACGGCGACGAGCAGCGGACCCACCTACTTGCCCAAATTGGGCGCCGCTGTGCCCCGATCCAATGCGGCAGCAGCTGGCGGTGAATCGCTGCTGTTTGCCCCGAATCCCGTCAAGGACGAGTCTGTTTTTCGCAACGTGCAGGACATGCTAAAGACGGTGAATCTGCTAAAGGATAAATTTGAGGATGTCGAGCTGAATGCACAGCCGGCGACAAATGGACGTGCCGGCCTGGAAATACCGCCCTCATCCGGCCCAGACGCGCTCGTCTCGCTGGCCAAGTACTTTGCCCAGGAGCACAACGAGTCGGCCAATGCGCTGGACAAGCCGGAGAAGAGCGGTGTGCACACGAAGCTCTCGGTGAAGCCGCCACCGCCCATATTGCCCACGGCCAAGCCCTCGGATACGACGGCCACGCTGACCACCAGCGAGACGCCTCCGAGCATCAGCGAGCAGGCGGACGACATCAAGCAGAGCCTGCTCAGCGCCAAGACCGTCCAGAAGTACAGCAATCTCTTTGGCCTGAAGTCGGCCAAGGGTCGTGGCTCGGCCGATGGCCAGGCTGACATCAGTGCGGGACTGCTTTCCGCCCAGCTGAACGAGACGCAGTCGCCGGCCAAGTCAACGGACTATCAGCCTTTCCCGCAGATTGGCACCACGGGCTCCACGATTGGAGCGCTGGCCGAGCAGCCGGAGTCGCGCAAGATAGCGCAGATCTTCTCGAATGCGTTGACCACCTATCTGGATAATCCGGGCAGTTTTCGTGCGGAGCTGGCGGCGCGCGCCCGACCCACTGAGCCGCCAAATTTCAAGCCCGTGACCACAACCGACGCCAGTTTGTTCAGCGATGGCACCGCCAAGTATTATTTGCCCACCAAGCCGGCGCCGGAGGTGACCACGCCCCAAAGCATTGCCGTGGAGATAAACCACAAGTTTGACTCAACGCCAGCGCCAGAGTACTCCACCACCACCGAGCTGTACGAGCTGAGCACGAGCCGAGCACAGGATTCGGAGCTGGAGCTGTCCGCAGAGCTGTCGCCGCCGAGTCCCGACTCCGGCGAGGGCGACGAGTTCCTGCAGCAGCAGCAGACGCAGTCGTTCGTCAAGTCACGCAACGATTTGCTGCAGGATGCACGTCCCCAAAAGCTGGTCACAACGCACAAGCCCACAGAGTCGCCATGGGCCCTGAAGTCGCAGACGGACTTCCTCGATCCGCTGACCATTAACGATGCCCTGATGAAAGAGCAGCGCACAACGAGCACCACCTCCTCGCCGTTCACCTACCTGCCCCGACTGCTGGCCACCCCAACCACGACCGCGCCCTCGCACCCGCCCGCTGCGTCGCACTACGAGTGGGACGACATATTCCGGAGCTATGATATACCGCGTGACGCGCTGCCCTCGAGCAGCGGCCTGCAGCGCATAGCCAACAAGCTGTTCGGCGGACTCAACGAGCAGGAGGCGCTGCATCTGCGCAATGTGATGGCCAAGGCGGAGCACGATCGCCAGGTGCTCAGCCTGCTGCTGTTGCTCATCCAGACCTGCGATGATCACAACGGCAAGGCGCTGGAACGCTCGCGCAAGCATCTGCTGAATGCGCTCATCGACATCGACAGCAAGTTGCCCAGCAAATCGGGAACCAGGCAGCAGCAGCAACAGCAGCAGCAACAGCAGCAGCTGGCAACGACAACGTCGCGTGTGCCCGTAACCACATTCCGGCGCACTGGCAATGCGGATTACTATACGAGCACCACGACGCCGGGCTATACGACCAGCACGGAGCTGCCGCTGTCCACCAGCACAACGGCGCCGGGCAGCTACGAGGAGACAACCAAATTCGAGATACACGTCGAGGATGTGGACGATGTGGACTTGGCGACGACAACGCCACCGACGGCAGCGGCAGCGGCAGCGGCGTCGGCGTCAGCGCCAGCGCCAGCGCCAGCGCATGTGGAGATCAATTCGGATCGGCGCGCGTTGGAGCTGCTCAAGTCATTATATTCGCTGGCATCGAAGTTTAGCAGCAGGCGATAGGGTTGCCAATGCCAACGGTTGCCGATTCCTAAATGGCAGTGTTGCCACCCCTTTCGCAAGTGTGCGCGAGTAAATGCTTAACTTTTAGTCAACTCTATGCTACCCCGGAACCATCCGTCCACCAACATACTCTACTTAGCTCCACACTGAGTATTTTAGTTTAAAATTTTGATTTAACCATAAATTGTATACCCTGTTTTTGACAGTTCTTTCATCACCTTCTTCTTGTTAATGCAGTCCATCGCAATTAGTTTGTAAATATGTGAAAGTTCGAAAACGAAATACTCGAAAAAATAGAGTTGATGGGCATATTTGAATACTCTAACAATTTACAGTATATATAAATTGTATTAAACTTGTTTCTTTTAGTTGTAACTACAAATTAAGAGTATTTTCCAAGTTCCCCCAAATTAACCATGAACCATCTATATGCCCACTTATATATATGTTGCCTTTATGTCTTGCTCTTTTTTGTAAATATTTATTTAACGTTAATAAAGTACATATAAAAATAAATACAAAAATTCGAAATATCTTTTTATTCACTTGTGTCGCATTGGGATAATTTTTTCAGAAATACGAAAATTTAATAGATCAATTTAAATATTCTGATATGGATATTTTAATATATACGAACATATATGGGGTTTATTTGGACAAATATGTTTATATGCTATATATTGAGCTGTTTATATCTTATTACTGTTTACTAAGCCTTAAAAAAGGTTTATGAATAATAAAAGATTATCCAAAAAAACCATCGTAAAACAACTATTGACAATAAATCAACAAGCATTGGCTACGTATTAAATAACTCAACTTGGATAAGCGAGTAAACTTAACACAAATTCGATTGTCAAGTCTTGAGTATGCTATTTCTAAGACTGCAGGCCAAGCGGGAAAGGTCAACTAGAACCAAAAGACATAAAGCGCTCATGTATTCAGGCAACAAATTTTTACATATTTTTGTCATTTTCTGTTTGAAAAAAAATAATAATAATAAAAATTCGAACGTCAATATTGTCAGTGCCTCAAGGGCGCAACGGAATCAGATTTCAATTGCATTGCACTTGAAATGCTAAACATATTTAATTAAATTACGTATACGTAACGAAGCAAAATATTACGTATACGTACGAGTATACACACACATATCTGATAACCGGCAACAATGGCTACTCCAGTGTCATAAATCTGTTAAAGCGCAAGCACGAAACCATTTGACGAACTGTCAAACGGACAAACTGTCGATCCACATAAACATAAATTTCGCAAAAGATGCAGCGAGCAAACCAGCTTAGAACATCATCTATAAATGTCTCTCGCTGGCTGGTTGTGGCCTGCAGTTTGTTCTGACGAGTGGCGCAGCTCACAGGCAAAAGCCCCAAGGATCAGGAATACGACAAGAAGTGGTAACCGAATTGCCGATTTGCCATGCTGGTCCAACGTTACACCGCCGTCTTGGCAGGTGAGTCAACCAAACACAACTGCGGCTCAGGGTCGGGCTGGGCATGCGATGCCGCAGCGCGTAACTCAACAGTGACCGACCCGCCTCATCATTATTAGCACTTCCTTTGGAGCCGCTGTTGTTGTTGTGGGCGTCTGTCTGTCTAAGTTTTTGCTGCCTTGCATATTTACGAGGCATGCGTCTTCTTTTTGGCCACAAGCGAACACCAATCGCAATTCTTGGCAGCCAATTGATGGGGCAGTGCGTTGTTATGGCACCGTGGTGCAACAATAAAAAAAACTCAAATAAAAAGATAAACATAACATCAAAATCCAATTCATCTGAGATAAAATTAGATCAGAAACAGTTAAATTTAATTTTGTCTGATTTAAATTCAGTTTCCATTTTCGGGCAAAAATGTTATTAAAATATTAAATTTTTAATTTTAATTTTCGATTTTGCACACACTTGCTCACAGTTTGCGCCACTGTGGCAGACACCTGAGTAGGAAACTGATAAATAAAGATCGCAATGTAGAACCGTCCGCGTTTGCTATCAGTGCCAAGCATCGCATCTGGCAACGTACTTGGCCCTAAAATGTACATGGGCTGACCGCTGCTGAAGCTGCGGCTCAGTTCGTTTCAATTTGTTGCGTCGACTGGTTCGAAACTCGGTGCAAAACGCCAGATCTCAGCCAGATTTCGCGCAATTAGAAAGCTTTAATGTTGTTCCATTCACTTGTTGCAGTTTTCCTGCTGCTCTGGAGCGGAAGTGGCGCCCAATTGCAGGTCCAGGTGAGTTGAGATCGCAGCCGCAATCGAGTCCATATTGAAATCCTCTGTTGTCAGGCACAAAGCGGCTATAACTATGTGCGTCCGGAGCTGGCCACCACAGCTGGCGGCGGAGCTGTCGCGGCCCGCCTGCAGCCTGGCGCCTATCCCACGGGCACGGCGCTGCCCCTGACCCCTGCGCCGGCCACAGCCTACGGCGCGGGCTTGTTTCCATCGCCAGCTGTGGGCTACACGCCCAGTGGACAGGCCACGACCGCTTTCGGAGCACCCGCCGTACCTGCTGTGAGCAGTTTGCCCAGGCGACCCACGGGCTCAGGTTTACAAAGCGCATCTTCTGCTTCCCGCGGCGGTCCCTACGGCCCACAGACGCAGTACGGCAACACAGCGATCGGCACGTCGGGCGCCCGTGCGTCCATTGGAGAAGACTACAACGATGGCGCCGATGGTGACTACTCGGCCATACCCGGTGTCGCCGGCGCCGATTATCCCGTGTACGCCCGAGTGCCGCGCACCAATTTCGACTGCGCCCAACAGCCATTGCCAGGCTACTATGCGGACATTGAAGCCCAATGCCAGGTCTTTCACATATGCGCCCTGAATCGCACGTACTCGTTTCTGTGCCCCAACGGCACAGTGTTCAGCCAGGAGACGCTGGTCTGTGTGTGGTGGAACCAATATGACTGCGTCTCGGCGCCCAGTCTGTATGCCAACAATGCCTACATCTATGACTACAGTGGCGCCAGCTCCAGCTCCAGTTCCAGCAATGTCAATGTGAATGCCAATGTCTATCGAGGTGGGGCGCAGCCCGTGAATACGGCATATGGCGCAGGTGCTCCATCTCCCGCCGGAGGCGCTGCACTGCGCGCAACAGGCGCACCCCAAATTACAGGCTATAATGCTCAGCGAGGGGCATATCCATCGCCATCGCCAACGCCGACACAATCACAATCTCTCTATGGTGCTGGCGCCATAATACGCCCAGCTGGCGTCTCGGGAACTGTACCCGCACCAGGTGGCAATCGCTTAGCGCCGGCTACAGCTGCTGTTGGTTTGGCGGCCACAGCAGCGGGCATATTGCCCGATAATGCGGTTGGCAGCTTTGGTCAGCCCGTTGTTGCAGTTGGAAATCGAGAGTACTTGCCGCCAGCCAGCGTTGGGCAACGCCAACAGCAGCGCACTCAAGCATAGACATAGACGAATCCAAGCATCTGTACCCGGTTAAATGGCAATAGACTCGAATGTCCCTAGGCTTAGCATAATTAGCATTTACATCCACACTTAGGAGCTCCTCACACAACGTTCGCAGTTAAATATAAATTCATATGTATTCCGATTTTATACTATATATAAATTGCATTTGCTTAAAAAATTTTGTTTTAAATTTGTGTATATATATATATTATATATATTTACAATGTTTGAAAACTTAAAATTTTAAGAGCTCTTAAAATTTCTAGCTTACAAAATTATTTTTATAAAACTCTAAAACTTACACCATATAGTTCAGGTTCCAAATTTATGAAATCAGTTTTTTTTAAGTTCACTAAGAAAATCTAGCTGCAGCACTTTGTTGGAAATGGTTCGCTTTGTTTTTGCATCTCTTAACAACTTTCCATAGTGCTGCTTAAAATCCGAACGTAAATACATATTACTGCCCTTTTTCAGCTTGGGTTCACCCTGCTTGGGCAGGGGTATCGTGGGATTGAAAGCCATTTGTGTGCTGTCGAATTGCGCGAAGAGTTCATGGGCAGTGCTGGAAATGTAAAAGAGGATACATTACAATGGATACATTCATTTTCATTTTAAATATAACTCACAGCTTGCCAATGTCTGTGGGCAGCGCGCCCTCGCCCGAGGCAGGCACGCCATTGGCAATATGCGCGGCCATGCGACGCACCGTGGGATGATAATGACGCGCTAGCAGGGAGAGCTCATACAGCGATGTGCTCGCTGCATTACAGTACTCGGGATCATCCAGCTCAGGATCATAGCGACCCGAGCCAATGGTTGTGTCCGTATCGAGCAGTGCATCCAGGACCGAGGTCAACTGGAATGTCTGCTTGATGGTGCCCAGCGTGGCCAGTGTGCCATTGTGCAGCAGATGCAGGCTGCCCGTGAGCAGCCGTTTCACAAAGGCCATGAGACGCTGCTGGCTCATATTACGCCGCCGCTTGACCAGCACCTCGTCCAGGGTGCGCAGAATGATGGCAAAATCATCGTGATTCTTGCCCGCCTGCACTACCAGCATATTGCGATAGAAATGCTGATAGAAGCGTATGGGATCTATGTTTAAGACTTCGCCCTGGCCGGAGAGTATAACAAAGATGGTTTGGATGCAGTGCAGCTGCTCACGATAACCCAAATCCTGTTCCTCGAGTATGCGATTAAGCACATCAATGAGATCGGCAAAGAACTCCAGATTAATAACATGAGCAAATCTGCAATATAAATAATTAGTTAGTTAGTGCATATAATATGCATAATTTAGTACTCACTCCGCTAGACCCTCTAGGATCGCGCTGAGCACACGCGACGTGGGATCATTCTTTAACACTCGGAAATAGATGGTGAAAACCATTTTGATAATTTCTGTCAGCTTGTGGTGTTTGGTCTGTTTATTCTCCTCCGCACGCGTCTCGTCCAGCTCCTTGTTGACCTCGGTGAGTTTCTTGCGACGCTTGCGCTCCTTCTTGGACAAACTGAGCAGGCGCTGGCGATGCGATTCCAGTTTCTTTTGCTTCAGCTCGTTCTCCTTTTCGGCATCCAGATTGACATGCTTGATCTTCAGACCCATCATGCACGTAATGCACTCCACATTCACATTGTTCTGCTTGGACTTGATCAGATGATTAATGCGACGCACCACGAAGAGCGTCATGTCCAGCCGCTTGTCGTTGCTGAACAGCGTGCGGAAGCATTGATTGACCGCCACTCGCATTGTTCCGTAGTTGCAGTTGAGCATATAGACCAGCAGCTGGGCAATGTTCTGCACGTAGTTGAAGTACGGATGGGCAATCAGTAGATCGCACATGCACTGCACCGCCACGGTGGCCATTTTGATGGCTTGCGGCGTCTTTTGGCCACCACGTTTATTCACCTGCGCCGTCAGCTGCTCCAATTTCTGTAGGAACTTCTTGAACTGCTGCAGCAGCGCATTTTCAAAGGTAACGCGCTCCAATGTGGCTTTGCGCACAGTTTGCATCTTGGTATCCACCTGACCCACACGGTACTCGGGCAGAATATCCTTGAATATCTCTGTGATCGAGATAATAGCGAGTTTGCGTACGGCGAGCAGGTTGGGCTCGCCTGAAGCTGAATTAATCTCGTCCATGAGCTCGTAGAGCGCATTAAAGTTGCGCATCTTATCCTCCGGTTTCTCTAGGATGCCAGAGCAAATGATGCCAATGCGATATTTTTGACGTTCGATTTCCTGTTGTCGCGCGATTAACAAATCTGTGGTTGACACCAGTTTCAGTTTGGGCGCGGGCGCCTCATCGTTGACCACATCATCGTCGCTATCCTCAAATATTTCCTCACTGTCTTCCTCTTCCTCATCTAAATCTTCTTCCTCTTCCGCCGTCGGCTGCCGCTTTGGTTTGGGCACATAGTCAACTTCTGTGGTGCGTGTTATGATCTCGCCATCGCGTGATTTAATGGGCAGCAAGTTGACTTTAATCTTTTGTGCCGCCAATTCCTTTTTGCTTGCCGTCGCATAGGCCATTTCCAGTCCAACCGACTGCTGCTGATCTTCCACTGGTCCAGCCCTTGCCTTACGCTTGCGTTTGTTTTCCTGCAGCAGGGCCAAATCATCGCCGTCCAACATGTCCGCCACGGTGTCCAGCAGCTGATCCTCGCCGAGCTCATCGCCATCCTCGTCCGCGTCCAGTTCTCTGGTTATCCCAAGCGACTGCTGTTTATTGTGTTTCTTGCGCTGCGCCAGGTTGTCACGCTTGTGCGCCTTCTGGGAGAAGATATTCTGGCCATGCTCTCGTTTAGCGCTCAACTGATCGCGTTTCTGTTTTATTTTTTGTTGTTGCTGCTTGCTAAGCGGCGCCTTCTTCGACTTCAAATGTGCGGCACGCTTCACTGAACTGATTTTCACTTTTTTCTGCAATTTTTATTTGTAATAAGTACTTAAGGCTTACAATAATATATTGTTTAATACTTACCGTGCCCATTATTATTTAGTTTTATACAAATAAACTCGGCAAATAACTAAATTTAACGCGAGCACATGGCACACGAAATGGTTAATAGTGATGGGATACGATACGATACATCAGCAATATATTGAAACTATCAACTCCCTCACTTATCGATATTCATGTTTAGGCCGTTGCTATTACAGTTCAGTGTCAAGCAGCTGTGTCGTGATTTGTTTACATTTTTTGTCCATTGCAATGTCTGATGAAGAGGATGATTATATGTCTGACAAGTTTTTGGCGGGGTAAGATACATATAAAATACTTAGATAGTTGCTTTTACTGTCATATTTACACAACGCAGTCTGCAGGAAGTGCGCCCCAGCTTGGTGAATAATCGCGCCAAAAAACGTCAAATTGAGCTGCAATCAAAGCAGGCGGAGCACAGCAAGAGGCAACGTGAAGCATCCAACGCCACTAGAGTGGACAATACGCGTCTGCAGCAGTCACTCAGCAAACCTCTGGCTGCGGACAATAAAGGCTTTCAGCTGTTGGCCAAAATGGGTTACAAGGCGGGGAGTGGTCTGGGCAAGCAGGCAGATGCACGCATCGAACCCATCGGCATTAGCATCAAGAACGATCGCGGTGGGCTGGGACGGGAGGCAGCAATTGCCGAACTAGCAGCAAAGCGACAGGAGCTGCGCCGTGCACATTTGCTCCGCAAGGCGGGCATTGAGGCTGGTGAGGAAGTAAGCACTGAGGCATACCGCCGGCGAGCCACACAAAAAGCGGAGGAACGCAAACTCCACTACGATGTGAAGCGTTGTCAGCAAACGTGCGAGTCGTTGGATTTAGCAGCGGGTATCGCAGAACCAGATCTCGAATTTTTCTGGCCACCCAAGCCCGTAGAGGCTAGTGAAGATACAGAAAGCTGCGCTGAAACTGAGGAGGAACAGCAGGAAAAACAGGAGGAGCAGTATAGTCCAGGCGAGCAGTTAGAGCTGCTGACTAGCTATTTGCGCACCGCCTATAAATTTTGTTACTGGTGTGGCACACACTACGAGAGCGTCGAGGATTTGGATAAAAATTGTCCTGGGTTGACACGCGATGAGCATTAGCTTAAAGTTTCAATTCATTATTTAAGTTAGATTTACAAAATACGTGCACATTTATATATTACAATAAAACGTAGTCAAAAAACAGTTTATGTATAGCGGTGTACTAGGCTCGATTCGGAATTGAGGCGTTATAGATATAGATGCAGCTATACGCGTCCCTCTAGCTTTTGTATAAGATCGTGCGTTTGCTCGATGACGCTGTAGATAAATGGTCGTTCCATGGGATCGATGCGTAGCATGTACTTGATCAGTTCATGCATATCCTGCAGATTTAATAAATTATTATAAATTAATAGTGGTTACGTTGTTAGTTACATTTATCTAAACTTACCTCTGTATAAATTGAATCTTCAGGAATGTTCACGTTGCCGCTTAGCACGGCCAAAGCAACGCTATCGCCCCGTTCGTAGATGGGATCAAACGGACTGCTAAAGTAGCACATGGCATACAGCACGCAGCCCAGACTCTGAGAGGAATAAGAGCAATGTTATCAAGTGCTTACAAAGCTGTGTTTACTTGCTTACCCAAATATCCGTGCGCTCGTCAATGGTGCAATACGTTTTCACAGTGAACAGCTCGGGCGCCCGATAGACAATTGAGCTGCGCTCTTCGGCCTCGTCTTGCAGACGCTGAGCGTCCGATTGGCCGCAGATCTGCAGACGTGCCTCCGTCATGGAGCCGAGATCCACAATGATGGGCTCAAAGGAGTCGGATAAACAAATGTTGGCAGTTTTTAAATCACGATGTGCCAGCGGCACTGGCTTCGCCTCATGTATAGCCCGGAGACCCTCGCAAATGCCCAAAAAGATTTGCAATATCTGCGCCTCGGGCATGTGATCCTGCTTGCGGGCGCGCAGCTGCAAATGATCCGAGAGCGAGCCATGCTTGTAGTAGGGCAACACAATGAACAACGTGCTCGTCGTGTTTATCACAATGTCTGCCTGTCCAACCAGTTCGTAGTCAACGACGCGAATCACATGCTCCGAATCGACTTTACGGCTATTCTCAATCTCACGCAGGGCAATGTTTTGATCGTCGATGCTGTGGCAAGTGATGCGCTTTATCGCATAGCTCCGCCTCGTTGCAGCATTCTCCGCAAGGTCAATCAAACTGAAACCCCTGCAGCAGATAGTGTAAACGTTGAGATTAGACAGAAATAGCAACCACTCTGTTTCATAGCACAACTCGAATTGATAAGCATGCCAGATTTGTTTAACTATGAACATGTGTGCACAATTGTATACTTGTACATCTGGTACAGGGTATCATGAGTCGAGCATTTTCCAGTACCCTTTTGAAACTTGGTTTGCTTTACCCCTGTGCCAGGCGCTCACGAACTGTGTAGCGGGAGCCATTGATGTTGAGCCTTTCTTTGCTGCACAGGCAGCCACGTTTCACAATCAGCGTCCATCCAATGCTGTGCATTTTACTTTCTCTAATTAATAATTTACAAAACGCACAAACTATGAGCTTAAACTACTAAAAAACAACAACAACTGCTTAATTGATGTCGCCCTGCACAGCTGTTGGCGCAGACAGGGCTGTTAAACGCAACACATGTAGCTATCTGGCGTGGCGTTGCCACCTGATGCAATATAACCAACCGAGTTCAACTTTATATTTTTTAACGCAATTTTAAACGATTTTTACATTTTAATAAATGACGATTAGCACAGATGATGCTTGGCAGGATCTGATCGGCATCAGCGCTGATCCGCCCGACAGGCGCGACAAATGCGAGCAGTGCAAGTAAGTGAAAAACATAAATTTAAATCGCACTTTAATGCATTACCTTCCACAGGCGACCCGTTGTTGTCTGCTGGTGCTCTGCGCTACCTCAGCCGCCTGTTGCGGTGTCCTCGCAAATTGTGATACTTCAACATCCCGCCGAGGAGAAGCGTTCGCTGCGCACAGCTTTAATGCTGCAGCTGGGACTGGAGCCCGGCAAGTGTGTGGTCTACAAGGGCAAGCGGTTTCCCAATGCCCGTCACTCACCGGAGCTGCAGCGCGTGCTCGACTCGCCACAGACGCTACTCCTGTATCCCAGCAAAGATTCAGTGCCACTGGAGCAGATCGATCGTAGCGCAGGACCCTATACCCTTGTGCTCATTGACGGCACCTGGCCGCAAGCGAAAGCTATCTATGCCAGCAGTCCGGCACTGCATCGCCTGCGCCAGGTCAAACTCATTGCGGTGGGCATCAGCGATTACATTATACGTACACAGCCCACCGAAGGTTGCCTGAGCACGCTGGAGACAGCGGCGCAGTGCCTGGCAGTGCTGGAATCGCAGCCAGAGTTGCGCCAGTTACTCGTCCGTCCACTGCACGCGCTGTGCAAATACCAGCTGGACAATGGCGCCGTGGAGCACCAGTCCAAAGAGTTCCTGATGAAAACCAATCAATATCCCAAACCGATTGGCAAGAGGCTAAGTCGATTATTAAACTATAGCAATACCGTTTGTGGCAGTGTCAGCCCCATAGAGCAACAGGTGGTTACGCAAGACTCCTGATGATAGAAGCCATCAGATATTTAATGCTCTGTGCACTGCCGTAAATATTATGTTTATTAAGTACATTCTATAAACTATTTGTAATTTTCTAAACAATAATGTGGTCAATTATGTGCATATGTATTTTCCCTTCTGCTGTTCGGTATTTAGACCATGGGCTTGTTCCTGGCATCCGTCAGGGCACGCAGCATGAGGCACTGTGCAATTGCATAGGATCTAACGCAGGCATTCTCTTCATTCACTGCAAGAAATATAAGTTCGCTTTTGCGGCTACCTCTGCTAACTTGTCCACTCACTGCGCTGAGTCTCACAGTACTCGATGGAATCACCTGTTGCTGGCCACATATATTTGCGCACTACCTCCCCATTCAGCTTGAAGTTCTCCAGGAAGCCCGCTTTTTCGAAGAAGCAGCGAAAATAGCACTGCAAAGAGTTAAATGAGAGATATCCGTTCAGCTTTGCAGTTAGCCACGTACCATGCTGGTCAGATCCTTCTCGTCCGATAGCTTGCCAGTGGAATTAAACTGCAGCACATAAGCTGTAATAATAAAAAATATAACCAAACAAATGAATATGTAATCCAGTCAGGACTTACATAGGGGCGTAACAAAACTCGCATTACACACACGCATAATATCATCGAAATCAATATAATTTGCATCTCGAGAAACTTCGGTTGTAGTCGATATATCATCCACATCGCCATCGAAGCTATCGTAGTTGATAATAAATATGTCACCATTATACTTAACGCGTTCACTTAACGCACAAACAACACCCAGGCTAAGGCCCAGCACACTTAAGAGAGCGACAGAAATTGGTAACTTTGAAAACATTTCCGCAACGGTAAACTGACTTTAATGGAGTGCTACAAATTTGCAATCCATTTTTATATGGAATATGAAGCTCCAATTAGATAAACAAATTGTTTAAGCATCATTTACACTACACGCAATACACGATTTACATTATTTAAGTTAGCCAAATAATATCTGCGGAAATAGCGTGATAACAAATTGGTTAATTTTATACAAATTTTGAGTCAATGGAATAAAGACCCGGTTCTGGCTGAATGATGTTTATTATAGCAAGTTTTCTGAATGTATTCACAATTTGTATGAAAACTAACAAAGTAGTCGGCCAATTTATGTGTTTGCTATCAATGATATTTTTATACCCTGAACGCACTGAAAATAGGTAAAAGGGTATAATGGTTTTGTGCAAATGTATCTAACAGGCAGAAGGAAGCATCTCCGACCCTATCATGTGTGTATATTCTTGATCAGAATCACTAGCCGAGTCGATTAAGACATATGCGTCTGTCTGTCTGTCTGTAAGAACGCTTCGAATTCAGAGACTCATTCGGTTCATATATACCATACGCAGATCAAGTTTATTTCAAATGATCGATAACTCTTTCCGTTTTTTTATTGTCGATATTTATCGCTTTTTTGACTCGGTTTTTTAGGCATAACTAAAAAACTAACCATGAACAAAAAGACCATCCTCATCAAAATCGGTTGAGTTTTGGCAAAGTTACGACTGGGGAAAGTAGAGACCTATCCATTTATGGGAACACTATGGAATTTATTCGAAAATTTTTTACATGAATTTGGACCAAAAATTTTATTATACCCTGAACCCATTGAAAATGGGTAAAAAAGGGTATAATGGTTTTGTGCAAATGTATGTAACAGGCAGAAGGAAGCATCTCCGACCC